>PVHP010008066.1:0-54511 GCA_004024765.1 Zapus hudsonius | reverse complement strand
ACACACACACACACACACACACACACACACACACACACACACACACACACACCTGGTTCTCTGCCACTCCCCACCTGGCCGGCTCTGCTGCATCTGTATCCATAACTCCTGTGTTTTGAACACTCCAGGTATGATCCTGGCTTGCTCTCTGTTGCAGTTTCCTTCTTGTTACTGGGACAAACACCTGACCAGAAGCAGCTTATGGAAGGAAAGGGTTTATTTCAGGCTTCATCATGGTGGCAGAGGCAGCTGGCTCACGTCATTATGCATCCACATCCACAGGGGAGAGACAGCAGCCAGAGCTCATGCAGGCTCTACACACATAGCCGCTCCAGCAAGCATGGGCTGACTCTGAACACACACTCAGGCCTGGGCTCCAGGTAGGCCTCCGGTGACGCCTCCTCCAGCAGGGTGCTGCCTGCTGGAGACTTAAGTAGGAAGCTGTGAGGGACATGTATAATCAACCTCCGTGTACTCACTGCTCTTCAATGTGGACGTCTTTTTGTTTTTCCCCAGGCCTTGGCCCTTCTTAGTCATTTAGGTTTTAGCTCAAAACAGCCGGCCACCCCTCATTTGAAGTAGGCTCCACATAGGCTGTTTTCAGGCAAAGTATTTATAGGCAGAGAGAATGGGTGCACCAGGGCCTCCAGCCACTGCCAACAAAGCCCAGATGCAAACAAAGCCCAGATGCAAACAAAGCCCAGATGCAAACAAAGCCCAGATGCAAACAAAGCCCAGATGCATGCTCCACTCTGCGCATCTGGCCTTACGTGGGTGCTGGGGAACCAAACCTTTGGCATTGGGCTTTGCAGGCAAGCGCCCTAGCCGCGGAGCTGTCTCTCCAGCCACACAGGCTGTTTTCTTTCCCCTTATTCTCTTTGATTTCTCTTGGCCAAGTTGCCAAGTCGTCCACTCTGTCCGCTTATTTCTTGTCCCCTCCCAAGAATGCTTCAGGGGGACATCGTGGAGCCCGGGGACATGTGTGATGTATGGCACACAGTTAGTACCGTAGCCCCTGCTGAGAGTCTCTGAGTGCAGCCAGGATGGAGCAGTCGTCTGTGGGCTTGTTTGGAAGGAGAAACTTCACACCTTCAGCTCAGGAGATGCAGAGAAGTCGGACAGAAAGCCAGGAAGGAGGCTATTTGCTCTGTATCTACAGTTCACCCCATCTCTGTCTTGGCAGTAATGGTGGGGGGCTTCACCCCCCTTCCTGACCAGCCAGCTGCTGACAGAAACCTTCATTGTTGCTGTAGCAGTCTGTTTCCTAATAAGAAAAGAGGAAGGAGAGGTGACATTTCTTTCTCCTAATCCAGAGAACCGACAGGGGTGGAGGAGAGGCGAGGCTGTGGTGGCCCACGCTGTCCCCACGAATACTCACTCAGGCTCTGTGGGACAGATTGGGGGCATGCTCTCTGAACCCTGAATCCTGCCTGCCTGGTACCTACATTGCCATCAGAGGAAAGTTGACAGCTGCTTTTGGTTAAAATATTTCCAGCTGTGTAATCAGAACAGCACTGTTGAGATGCTAAGTACAGACAGGCAGAGCCTTTGTGAATGGCTCACACACAGCCCCTTACAGTGAACTGTAGCCTCATTAATATCTCTCTCTCTCTCTCTCTCTCTCTCTCTCTCTCTATATATATATATATATATATATATATATATATATATATAGATAGATAGATAGATAGATAGATAGATAGATAGATAGATATAATTGGAAATCACTTTGCAGCCCTGAATGAGTCACTCCACAGAAGAATCTCTAGTTGCTGGGACAGACTACCCAACCAGGAGTGACTTAGGGAAGGAAAGGGTTAATTTTCAGCTTAGAGTTTTGAGGTAAAGTCTATCACAGTAGGAAAAGTGTGGCAGGAGCAGACAGCCAGCACCCTATCGGCAGGGAGGAAGCAGGGAGTGAGACCAGCATTGGGATAGATTGGACTGTAACCAGCTCCTTCCTGCAGGTTCCACAACCTTCCCAAGCAGTACCACGAGCTGGGGATTAAGTATTGAAACACTTGAGTCGATGGGGGACATTTTACATTTAAACCACCCCTACACACCCTTGGAGATTTGCCGTTCTCAGATAGGAGAGTAGGGACTCAGAACCCTGGTCACCAACAAGAAATATCAGGGAATTAAGCTTTCTGTTTTATTTTTTTAAATTATTTATTTGCATGGGTGTATGCTAGTGTATATGTGTATTCAGGGTCTCTTTGCCACTACAAACAAATGCCCATTTGGCTTTATAGGGTAACTGGGGAATCGAACATGGGCCATCCGGCTTTGATAGCAAACACCTTGAACCACTAAGACATCTCTTCAGCCCTAGCTTGCTTTCTTTTATACAATTTATTTATTAATTGGTGAGGAGAGAGACAGGTAGAAAGATAGCTGATAGATAGATATAGAGGGAGGGCCTCTTGCCGCTACAAACGAGCTCCAGATGCATGTGCCATTTTGTGTATCTAGCTTTGTGTGGTTACTGGGGAATTGAACCTGGGCCAGCAGGCTTTGCAAGCAAGTGCCTTTTTACCCCTGAGCTATCCCCTAGCTCCTTGGCTTTCTTTTAAATATAATTTATTTATTTATGTGCATATATGAGCACATGTGTGTGCTCACGAGCATGCCAGACTCTCTTACCATTGAAAATGAACACCAGATACTAATGTCACTTCTTGCATCTTGCTTTGCTTTGGTGCCAGAGAAATGAACCTTGTGTGTGTACATGTGTGTTCATGTGTGTGCACACATGCCAAGGTGCATGTATGGTGTGGTCAGGGGACAACTTTCAGGTCAGTCCTCACCTCCTTTGTTTGAGATAGGGTCTTCCATAGTTGTTCACTGTTCTGCTCCCAAGCACTCAGGAAATTCTCCTGTCTCCACCTCCCTTCTTGGTACAGGTGCACTTGGGGTTACAGAAGCCCATCACAGTGTCCAACCTTTTATTTGGGGTCTGGGGTGCTGAACTCAGGGGGGTTTGAGAAGCATTCAGAGAACCATCTCTCCAGCCCTGGGACATCTAACTTTCTATCTAGGAATCTTTGGAATGGAAACATACACCTGTTATCCCAAACATTTCCTGCCTCCCTTCTCTAGTAGGGACAGGGTCCCTCATTTGTTTCTTCCCTACATCCCAGGTGGTTGTGTCTGAGCAGCACCAGTCACTCTGTTCAGGGCTGACTGTGGTTGTGGGTGGGTGGGGGGTAAAGGGGAGTCAGATCTGAGCAGGTAGATCAGGGCCACAAGCCTGCATTTGCAGCCTCGAGCCCCCCAAAGCTTAGAAACCCAATGCTTCTGCATAATTCATCAGGCAGCAAAACTATCCTGAGCTGAACTCATTTGGTAGCAAAAGTTGACCTGAACAGATATAAAACTATTTATAGTCATTATGCCAATTAGAGGCAAACGTCGCATTTTTCCTAGCAGAAGTACAGACTTGATTACACGGCGGTGCTCGCTGACTCAGGGTTTGCCAGACTGTCACACGGATGGGGCATACAGGCCACATCTCCTTCCTAACCTGAATATGGAGACTTCTCTGGCCCCAGGGGCTTTGAAGGGGGATGAGCTCTCTGTCATAGGGGTTGTCATCTCCTCTGTCACAGTACAGAGCTGCTCTCTGTTGGGGGGGGGTCCCCCAGTACTCTTCACTGCATCCCACCCCCACCCCTACCTCTGGAATCTACTGTTTTGCCTAAGACCAAACAGGCTTTATGTTTCTTTCCAGTGGTGGGCTTCGGGGTGGACCCCGACTTTCAGATGGATATTATCGCCGAGCTCGACCTGGTCAACAGCACCCTTGGAGTCACCCAGGTGGTGGGACTGCACAACACCAGCAAAGCATTTTTGTTTCACGGTAACGATGCTTCTCCAGTGCATGGGGCAATGGGGGGGGGGATGAGGGTCTGTCTGGGGGTGTGTTCACCTGGAGTATATTTGTCTAGGGAACATTGCGCTCTCTTTCCTGTTTTAATGTTCCAAAGAATACTTAGGTAGGCAGTGAGTGTTCTGAGAGTGGGAAGGGGCTCCAGGGGGTGTGGGGAAAAGCTCTGATTGGACAGTGATATGTTTACCTTGGGGATTCTGGTGTGCATCCAGAGCAGAGTGAATTTGCAAGATTCTTGAAAGCTATTGGCCAGCAATGCTGTTTTTATAGGATGGCTCACCAGCACTCACCTCTGTGCTTGTACCTGACCTCTGTTGTCCCTGAGTCTTACGGACTTCATTGTTTTTGAGTAGAGCTTCCTTGCTCTGCCCTCCATAAACTTGACTACATCCTATTAAACCATCCAGTAACGCCTTTAGAAGGTGTTATAGCATGGAGGTTGGAAGCTTGGGCTCTGGAGACCAACGGCTGGGATTTCTTTCCAGCCTTGCCATGTTGGCTTTGGGTAAATCCTTCACTTCCCTGTGCCTCAGTGTACCCTGACCCATTTGAAATAACAGATTCGTGAGACACCGGCCTCATGGAGTAAGGTAACAGTACGTGGTGCGTGCTCCGTGCTTACTGGCTGTCATTTGGGAATTCCTTCTGTGTGCCAGGCAACATGCTCATGCTGTGGGGATTTGGGAGTATGTTGAGAGCTGGAGAACACGGGAGCCTCATCCTAGCTCTTGGGCGGGATATAATAACCCAGCAGTTAGGCTGCTGGAAAACCCAGTGGTCACATGAAATTTCCACGGGGTCAGAGGCTCCAGGCTCTTGTCTTAGGAATATGATGGGTGAAATCCAGAGACCAGAGGATGAAGTTATTAGATAGGCAGAACTGAAAACAAGGAAGGAGGGGAGAGCTCTTGCTCAGGGAGGCAAGAGGGGTTTAAGAAGCCCACCTCAAGACTCAGGTTGGGGTTTTTATGTGAGCCCCATGGATGGATAGCTAATCAATTAAGTCCTGACATCAGGTGTCTGAGGTCAGGAATTCTGGGAAAAAGCAATCCTCCCTGAAATCTTAATTCTCTATGAAGGGCCTTCTCAGAGGGAGTGGAAGGACTCCCCAAGCGGGCAGAGATAAGGAAAGGCTGGACCCTAGACCTGCATACATTTCTGACCTGTAGTAAAGTGAAATGATCCAGATTTCCCCCTACACACCCAGAGATACGTCCTGTGTTTAGCCAAGAGAAAGTTGCTGATTTTGGGGTCCCGGTGCCCTAAGCTGTCTCGTCCATTTTTATCTCCTGTGCACTAAGCCTGGCATTGCTAGAAAGGGTAAGATAGACACCACGGCCCCATCTAACATCAAATGCAGGAATCAGTACATTCCACAAATCATTACTGAATTAAAGAAGAAACCCACAGGCTGCCACGTAAGAGCACTCAAGCAGGTGAGGTCATCAGAGAAAGGCCGCATCCAGAAAACGGCCTTTCAGCAGGCCTTCGAAATGAATGGAAGGCCTAGTGGAGGAAGGAGGGAACCATAACACTAAGGACAGAAGAAATAGTTTGTAGGAAGGTCTTTGATGAAAACCCATGGGAAAGAGGTGTAGCATCGTGTTGAAGGGTGGCACAGGTTGGTTCCCTGCACCCACTAGTCGGAGGTGACAATCTGCTGATGGGCATGGGTTCGAGTGTACGGATGACTTAGAGCTGGTGTCCACTCTGATAGGTGAGAGGCTGTGTCCTTGTTACCTGCTGTGTGCCTCACTCTGCCTGCAGGCCTCATTAATGGTTCTAAACTTTCATCTCATCCATAGAACTGTAAGAGAGTGAACTGATCAGAGAGGAAGAACATTGGCTTGTTTTTGCTCTTCAAGAAGGCCCGACAAGGCTCTTTTATTTTCTTTTCTTTATTTTTGTTGACAAGGTTCTTTTGATAAGGCTCTATGAAGATGACTGTATCTGTCAGATTTTTCATCATTCTGGCAAAAAGAACTTAAAGGAGAGAAAAGTCGATTTTGGCTCACAGTTTCAGGAGGTTTAGTCCCCCATGGCAGGGAAGGGGAGGTGGAGCAGCTCACATCTGACAAATGGGGAATGACACAGGAAGGATCCACCTCTGTAGTGACCTACTTCCTCCATGGAAACTTTTCAAAATAGTGCTATTAGCTGGGGAACAAGTCTTTAGAGCAGGAGTCTGTAGAAAGCATTTTATATTTGAACCAATAACTGAAGGGTTATATAGAATCACTGAGTCAGTATTTCAGAATGTGGTGTAGATAACTTATGCAGATAACTCAATTTATGTCATCATCCATAGCAAATCTACAGATGTTATATCGTGGCTTATAACCAACCTGCAGATATGTTAATTTCCACTTAGTCCTTCCTAAACAGTTGAAGCATTTAAGCTAGGGTTCAGAAAACACAAGCTGGGTTTACGTCTTCCTTGAATTATACAAGGTGGACTCAGTTTCTCTCAGGAGTCTTTGCCATCCTATTTTATTTGCGAGCATTTCAAGCAAGTATATAATGTATTTTGATTATATTCAGTTCCCATTACATTCTCTTCTCCCTCTTCTCTGGTTTCCTTCTTCCCATCTGGTCTTCTTCCCGCTTCCGTGTGTGTATGTGTGTGTGTGTGTGTGTGTGTGTGTGTGTGTGTGTGTCCACTGAGCTTAGTTAGGTTGCTTCCCAGAGCATGAATAGGAGGTTTACTGGAAAGTTGACAACTTACCAGTGGAGAAAATGTCGTTGCTATCTTTGAACTTGAGTGATCTGTGGGCTTTGGGAGGGCCGGGCTCTGCCTGTCACTGTATTTCCAGATCCTCAGAGCCAGCTACATAGTAAGCGTGGTACATAGTAAGTGATTAATGCACCATTGAATTGGATCAAACTTTCCTCTGTCCTGCGTATCTCAGAACTGGCTTGGTCCTGCTCTACTCATCATCTGCTCACCCCCCTCCTCCCAGGCTGCTGGGCTGGGCCTCTGCTCTCTAAGCTCTTTGCTTTCAATGTCTGCAATTGCCTCTGGAATGTCTGGCAGGTTGCAATACCTGGGAGAGATTTTCAGCTTCTTTAGTGGACAGAGTAACTTGATTTGGGGAATTTGAGGGGCCTTTCCCTCTATCCTGAGCTCTTGTGGTGACAGTGAACCTACCTGGATAACCCATGGCGTTCTTTCTCAAGCTCTGCCCTGGGTCCAGATTGGCAAAGTCTCTTCTGTCGTGTGAGGTAGCGTATCCTTGGTTCTGGTGATTAGCTTTTGCACCTCTTCTTGGATCTGTTTACTGTTCTGATTACCACTAACTTTTCCTTCTGTTCTCCGAAGAATCTTGTCTGTCTCACAGGCAAAATACTTCACCAGCTCTAAGTCCAAAATCTTTGCTCTCAGCAGCTGGGAATTCAGGTATGTGCTATTATTCCCAGGTTCCAGAACATTTGAGCATACAAAAACCTCTCTAACAAAAACCTCTCTAATAGTTATTTTGATATATTCAATTAATTTTGCCAACCGTAATTATACTGCTTGCTACAAAGCATTGGAGGTGATTCCTCTTATCCGTCTGCACCCTTGGGCCCTTTCCCATCCCCTTTCTACCCCCAGCAGCCAAGGCTCTGGTGAGCACTACTGAACAGTGATTTCTATAGGACCAGCTTTTTAGTTCTCACATATAATGAAGGGCTTGTCATATCATATTTTCTTTATGGGTTGTTGCCGTCAGCTTTCTAGTTGCTGTGCAGGAAGAACCCAAACAAAAGTGGCTTATGGAGGAATGGGTTTATTTGGCTTATAGACTTGAGGGGAGACTCCATTCTGGCAGGGAAAACTATGGCATGAGCAGAGGGCTGGACATCACCTCTGCCACAGCACTGGAAACAGTGGCAGGAAGGTGTGCCAAACACTGGCAAGGGGAAGCTGGCTTATAACCCCATAAGCCCACCCCTGACGATACAGCTTCATCGAGGCTGTAAAACCCAAACTGCCATCAGCTGAGGATTGATTTATCAGAACACATTCAATTGTTTGTGGGGGACACCTGGATCAAACTACGACATGGGTGCATCTGTTGATGGGCATCTAGCTGGTTTCTTAGCTACTGTGCATACTATAGCAATCAACATGTGATAAATGTCTGAGTAGAGATGCTTGGTTGGGGACATACTTATTTCAGCTCATCGGCACACACCAGAAGTGTGATTGCTAGGTTACATCACAGTGCTATTTCTGTTCTTTCCTCCTCCTCCTTCCTTTTTTAAAAAATTATTTATTTATATGCACAGAGAGAAAGAGACAGAGAACAGGCATTTCAGGGCCTCCAGCCACTGCAAACAAACTCCAGATACACGTGCCACTTTGTGCATCTGGCTTTTCATGGGTCCTGGGCAATTGAACCCAGTTCATTAGGCTTTGCAGGCAAGCACATTCACTGCTGAGCCATCTCTCCAGCCCTTCTTTCTTATTTTTGACCTATGAGTCTTTCCATGTTGCCCTGGTTGCTCTCAGATTCTAAAGATTGAGTGACATTCCTGCTTTAGCCCCCCTCCCCCAGCCGCTGGGATTTCAAGCATGTGCCACATAGTTTATTTCGAGTTCTTTTGAGGAATCTTCCTACCATTTTCTATAAGGACCGTACTAATTTATACTCCCTCTCACAGAGTGGGAATATAATTTGTCCTTGCTGGCATTTATTTTTGTCTTTCTGATAACAGCCATTTTAGCTGTGGGGAGGTATTACCTCATTGTGGTTTTGATGTACATTTTCTGATAATTATAATGACGCCGTCTCCTTTCATATACTTGCTGCCCGTTCACTTGCCTTCTCTTGAGAAATGTCTTTTGGGGTCATTGGCTTGTTCATTTTTTTTTTAATTAGGGTTTTTCTTTGCTCTTGATCACATTCCTCCTCCTTTGTTGTTGATATGAATCCCATGGTAGAGGGAAAGTTCTCAAGTGTCTTGTCCTGCGTGCGGGCTGTCTCTTTCTTTACCCGAGAGTTGTCAATATCATGAAAGCATCATTCCTCCCTCTCAGTTTTTGCTTTAGTTTCCTGTGCTTTGGGGAGCTCCAGCCATCAATTCTCATCTCTTCCAATTCATGAAGTATTTCTCTTCTCTTTTCTTGTAGAAACTTCATAGTTTTAGGTCTTGGATTGATTTTGACTTGGTTTTTGTATATGGTGAGGGATAGGGGATTCTGTTTCTTCCCCCCCCCTCTCTCTTGGCATCCAGTCTTCACGGCATCATTTATTGAGGGGCATTGGTGGTCGCAGATAACTAGCTTTATTTCTGGGCTCTTTTCTGTTCCGTGGGACTGTGTGTGTATGCACCATGCTGCTTTAGTTAGTTTGGATTTTCACTATCTGCATATTCACAAGGTTCTCGAAGGTCTCCTTATGAGATGAGACGTCTTCCACAGATCTTCCCTACCTGCAGCTGCTCCGAGGATCCCGCATCCCACACTTTTCTCGGCACCCTCTCCTTGCAGATCAGTTACTCTGGCCTTTTGGTCTTTCCGAGACACTGACAAACCTTGTTCTGTTGCCCTTGACTTTGTCTGCAGGGCAGGCCGAGAAAGGTGGATCGACTGAGAAGTTTTTGATAATCAGATATTTGTTCCTTTTTGCTGAAAAGTTCTTGCCACAGTCTCTCTCTCTCTCTCTCTCTCTCTCTCTCTCTCTCTCTCTCTCTCTCTCTCACATTTCACCCCAAGAAGACATCGGGTCACACCTTCCATGTTTCCTTAGTAATGTCTTCAGCTAAACATCTAAGCTCACTGTTGACAAATTTGTGAGCACAGGCCTTTCTCCTTTCCTGCTCGGACGTGCCCTCATTCTTGGCCTTCCAACCACAGCACTCTGAGCTTTCCCAGCTGTGTTAGCTGACTGTCCACACTTAGCCATTCCCAAGACAATGCAGGCTTCCTCTTCGTGCTCTCAGCTGTCTCCCGAGTCCTCACCAGCACTTTCTACTGATGCCTGCGAGGCTCATTCTATGCCATCAGGCTCCTCATAAGCTTTCCAGGTTTGGCGCATTATCACATCAAGTTCCCCCCTAAATTTGTAGGTATAGGTTACCACGGCACTCCGTTTTCAGGTGCAGAAGTCTGACCTTTTTCTTCATTGTTGCTTAAAGAAATGAGCGAGGATTTAGTTTCTTAAAGCAAACCTACTGTCTTACATTTCTGGAGGTCATAGGTGCTGTGCTTTCTGGGTGGTGGGCGCTTGGTGGAACCATGTTCTTTCTGAGTGTCCTGTGCAGATCCCATAAGCTTCCATGTTCCTTGACTCACAGCTGCATCTCCCCAGCCTGTGTCTGTCGTCTGCCCTTCTCTCTGCTGTCCTCGTCATTCATATTAGCTTCTGGATGCCCACCACCTTCTTCTCTTTCGTTTCCTCCGTCAGGATTTTGTGATGACATTGGGCTCATCCAGACATTTCCAAGTAATGTGCGCATCTCAGGAGCCCTAACTTCATCGCATGTGCAAAGTCTCCTTTGCCATGATAGGTAACGTATTCGTGGGTTCTGATAATTAAAATGTGGGCATCTTCAGAGGGGGTGCTATCCTGGTTGCCTCTTTTTGGGTGGAGAAGTAGACACTCTAATGCGTTCTGAGAGCTCCAATCATGTATTCCCCTCTAGTGCACCGCTCTCCAGTGCAAATACACTGTAAGCTGCACTTTCATTTTTTAACTATTGTAGGAGCCATCTTAAAGAAGTACAAAGACACAGATGAAACTAAATATGATTTTGTTATAAAGTATCATTTCAACGTAAGGTCAATATAAAATGTTATTACTAAAATATTTTGCATTTTGTTGCCAGTCTTCAAAATTCTTTTGCATGAAAACAGCTGAGTTTGGGTGCTAAGTTTTCACCTATTGTAATTGACATGTATTTGGATTTTATAAAGTTTAAAGCTGAAAAATAGCAGATCCGCCAAATTATTCCATATAGACCTTATCGTTAGACGAAAACTTACACATCATTAGTGTGATATAATTGACATAATCAGCTATCCATATTCAAATGTATAGTGTGGTAATGTTGACATATGAATACACCTGGGATTCATCACCACAAACAAGGTAATCAATGGAGTGACATGCAAAACTTTATTTTTTAAAATATTTATTTATTCATTTTCAAGCAGAGATACAGAGACAGAGACACAGAGAGAACCAGGGCCACCACCTAGTGGGTCTGGCCTATATGGGTACTGGGGAACTGAACCTGGGGCCTTAGGCACTGGAGGCAAGTGCCTTAACCGCTGAGCCATCTCTCCAGCCCAAAACTTTATTTTTAATTCCTCCCATCCACCTCTCTCAGCCATTATACCCAGGAACTGCTGACCTGCTATAGCTATAGATTAATTTACATGCTAGAACTTTCTGTAAATAGAAGCTTAAGTATGTGCCTTTCTGGTCTGGAGTCTTTCATTTATTGTAGATATTTTAGATACATAAATGTTATGCTAAAGTAATTTCCTATGGTAAGTACTTAGTTGGGTGGGTCTAACTTGTTGAGTCTTGTTATTCTTTCTATGGACAGGAAAATCTAAATCTTTTCCTCCTGGTAGTTAGATTATTTTATATTTAATTTTGTAACCGCATCTGGTTGATGTGGTTATAGTTGAACAGGTTTTTATAACTTCTATTTATTCTTTGTACCTTCTCTGCCTTCTTTTGGATTAAGTGAATGATTATTTTATGAGTTAAAAAACATTTTTATTTGCAAGCAAAGAGAGAGAGAGAAGAGAGAGAGAGAAGAGAGAGAGAGAGAAAGCACACCAGGGCCTCTAGCCACTGAAAACGAACTCCAGGCGCATGTGCCACTTTGTGCATCTGGCTCTACGTGGGTGCTGGGAAGAGAGTGGCTTTGGATTTGGATTTGGATTTTGGTTTCTGTTCATTGTTGGTCTATTGTAACTTCCGTTTTGTTATTTTAGTGGTTGCTTCAGGGCGTATCCCATCTATCCTTAAATGATCACAATACCTTCCAGTGACTCTATCACTTGTGCACAAGGACATGTCGACAGTACGTCTCCTTCTTGGTCTTCATGTTACTCCAGCAATGCGGCTTTATTTCACTCACATGCCTGACTCCAGACTGCACTGTTCATGTTATTATTATTTGCAGTGCTGGGAAGAGGACTGGGGGCCTCCTGCTTGCTAGGCAAGCGCTCCTCATCCAAGCTGAATTCTCAGTCCCGTCGTTCTTATTTTTATGTAAACAGATTACACTACAAAGATCTATGGTATGTTTATAGTAACCCACGTGGTTACTGTTCCCTGTGTTTTCATTCCTTGATTTCAACTGATATTTCCATCTGGTATTATTTTCAACTTACCTGAAGGACTTTCAGCCTTTCTCCGAGTGCAGGCCTCCTGGCGATGAACCCTTTCAGGTTTCAATGTTAACAATCTTGGTTCTGCCTTCAGTGTGGAAATACATTAACCCTTAGTGCCCCCTTCTAAGAGTGCGTCAGCCGCCTTCTCTCTTTGCTTCTCTGTAGGCGATGGAACTGTTTTCCTGCTCATTGCAGAGTCCCTCTATCACTGGTTTTGAAAAACTGTGATGTAACTTTTACAGGTTTCTTACATATGGGATATATCAATATCCCATAATATTATAATATAATTAATATATATTATATATTATAATATAATATAATATAATATAATTATAATATAAGTAATATATATTATTACTTATGAAAGAGTATTGGCTATTTTTGGCTTCAGTATCCTTTTGTCTCTTCTCTATTGATTTTTATTATAGTCACATTTATATTAGGGTTATTAAAGTTGTCCCGTCACCCACAAATGTTCTTCAGTAGAATATCATTTATTTTCTTAGTATTTGTGTTTTTTAAAATTTATTATTTTTTAGGTAGGTAGGGTCCTGCTCTAGTCCAGGCTGACTGAGAATTCACTATGTAGTCTTAGGCTGTCCTTGAACTCATGAAGATCCTATTATCTCGGCCTCCTGCCTCCTGAGTGCTGGGATTAAAGGCATGCCTATCCACACCTGACTCATTTTTTTTTGTTTTTATTTCAACTTGCTTATTTCTCATGTGTGCATGGATGTTCCTGTTCACACGTGTGTGGGTGCATGCATGTGCGCGTGTGCTTGGCGAGACCAGAGGTCGACATTGGGCATCTTTCTCAGCTTCCTACCTTACTTGTTCAGATGGGATTCTCACTGAACCCAGAGTTTGTCAGTTAGGCTAGGCTCACTCAGCCAACTGTCCCTGGGGGATGTCTGTCTCCATCTCCTGAGCACTGGGATTACAGGTCATGCAGCTCCTCCTGGCACGTACATGGGTGGTGGGGATCAGAACTCAGCTCCTCATGCTTGCCTGGAAAGTGTCTCCCAGTCCCTTTGTGGGTCACTTTTGATCACCCCCCATGCTGTGCCTCTAGCGTCCCTGTGTGTCTCCCTCAGTGTGGACCCTCCCAACGCTTTCATTCCTCTCCGCTCAGTTTGCCCAGCCAGCTTCTTCGTGTCTCTACCTAGGTCTCTCCATGTATGGAATACAGTTATAGTAACCTAACACCTTTAAGGTTCTAATAATTGTACTTGTTTTGATTGATTTTTCTTTCCTTGCCCTTTCCTTTCATTCTAAGTATTTTTGATTGAATGCCAGGCTTTGTGAATTTCACCTTGCTTGATACTCACTTCCGTTCTGTGTTCTTATCAGTGCTCTGGAGTCCTGCAATAGACAAGGACACATCACTGGAAGATAGATCATCCAGTCTTTCAAATTAATTTATGACAGGCTGGGGGTTGGAGAAGTGGTATCGTCCTGATGACCCTCTTGGGAGCTGCTCCCAGGGCTCTGTGGGTAACAGTTGGAACAGGTACTCTGCTCGGGGTGTTTGCAGGATTTGGGGTGGTTCCCCCCTGTCCTAGGATTCTCTCACATAGGTTCGGTCATCAGCACCCAGCCGACTGCAGACCTTGAGGTGCCCACACTGCTCTCTCTCGTGTGCTGCCTAGTGGTCTTAGCACGAGTCAGGACCCACCCTGAGTCTCACCTCAAATCCTCAGAGATGGCTGACTGCCTGAGTTCCTGCTGCAGCCACAGCCTCTGGACTTTCTCAGAGCCATGGGCTCCTTTCTCCAGCATCCGGCAGGCTGACTTTCATGGACTCATGTCCAGTGTCATGAAAACTATTTCACCAACTGTTCGCTGTAAGTCTCAATTCAAATTATATAAAATTAAAATTCATCAGCTACGCCAGCCATCTTTCATGTCCTCATTTGCATTATGTGACCAGATGTGACCTTAGTAGACAGAGCAGGTCTGGAGAGGCTCAGAGGTCTTCCTGCTTCATCACAGCTCTGTTAATGCAGGCTAAAATCTTATCCTTCAAGGTCAATGCAACATAGATGAGTCACTTAAGCTCTCTACCTTCAAGTTCTTCCATTGACTTATTGATAAAATGGGGGTGAAGAATAGCACCTGTGATGGTTAGGTTTTGTTGTCAACTTGATCTTTTTAATTATCTTTGATGGGTCTCTGAGGATGTTTCCAGGAAGGCAGCCTCTCAGTAGGGGGCGGGATGTAAAGAAGCTCAAAGAAGCTGGAAGTAAACATCCTTTTCTGTGTGGGCCATGCAGGAAGGAAATTCCAGAGATGCAGGAAGCCATTAAGTCTGGGATAGGATTGCAAGACCCCACCCTAAGCCTATATAAAGGAGAAGAAATTCTCTCCTTGGTCCCTGCCTGATTCCTGTTCTGTGTGTGTGGTGTAGGTGATGGGTTTCTCTCTCTGCTCAGACCTGTGAAAGAGGGCCAGCCTCTTTTGCTGTTATGGAACTTCCCCTCAATCTGTAGTTTCAATAAATACTTTCCTCCCCCAAATTGTGCCTGGTTTGAAGATTCGTCCCCGAGGCCTGTGGCTGATAATGAGTTGTATTGTGGAAGGGATACAATACTTATTTTTTTTTCTAAAATATATCTTTATTATCCATACTTACATACACTGAATGAACAAATAATGTGTTGGTGTCCCCAGTTCCCTGATTTCCCTCTTCCCTGTCCCCAACCAGCTGGGTATCCTCCTCTGTGGGCAAACTGGATCAGTCTATGGGGCAGGGGGTTATGGATAGCCTAGGAGTCAACCCGGTTCCACCCCCCTTTGGGGATACAATACTTGTCATGTGCTGGAACTGACCTGGTATGGGGGACCTCTCATTAACTATCGTCTATGCGTTTGAAGGTGGCAGAATATAGCTTTGCGATTTTTCATGTTTATCATCAGCCTGGTGTATTACTAATGCCACAGATAGACGAGGACAGTGTGCAGACAGAAGGTCACGGACAGGCAGCTGATCAGGGCTCAACACTTGAGGTTCTTTGTTTCATCTTTGCTTTGACCATGTGCCTTGGTAGCAGCACAGGTACCCCGATAGCTTTAACCACACAAGACAGGTCCTCTCAGCACTCTGACAGCGCCCCATAATAGCACAAGAGTACCCTGATATTACTGCCTTTAATCAGTGAGTAGTCCTTCAAGGCAGTTCTTAGAGATGCCAACATTCCCAAGCCTCAGTTTCCCTGTCTAGAAAGGGGAGATTGCATATGTGAATGGTAAGAATCTAAATTACTATGCATGAGAAAAAGTGCGAAGAATCAAAGACACGTTCATTCTTCTTTCCTTCATTTCTGTCGGTTACTTCTCATACTTACCATCCCTTGTCCATAAATGTTGGTATGTGTTTGGGGGGCCAAAGCCTGCATATCAGTGCTAGCCCATTCATAATGTGAAGAACCTTCAGTTTTTCCCTGGAACTCCTACAGTATCAGTTTCCAAACCCACCAGGAGTCACACTGGGGCTGGCCAACATTCTAGAGTTCTCTTTGCATATTGCAAGAAATCTGTTTAGCAGAGGTCTTATTTTCGTCTTTCTTGAATAGCTATACTTTCTTTGTTTCTTGATTTTTCTTTTGAGGTAGCATCTCACTCTAGCCCAGGCTGACCTCTAACTTACTCTGGTAACCCAGGCTGGCCTCTCACTCACAATGATCCTCCTACCCCAGCCTCCTGAGTGCTGGGATTAAACCCATGTACCACCATGCCCAGTTCAAAAGTTTATATTTTATTAAGGACCTGGAGGTGCTGTGGGAAGAAGGGGGGCCGTGGGTCAGCCTGGCAGAGACTTGAGCTGAAGAAAGTATTCAGAATCAGCCTGTAACTGTCTGTCTTTTTTTTTTTTTTGGTAAAAAATGTCTACAAAAATGTGTGTGTGTGTGTGTGTGTGTGTGTGTGTGTGTGTGTGTGTGTGTGTGTGTGTGTTAGGGGGGCATCAAGTTCTCTTGCCACTTCAAATGCCAGATACTTGTATCACATTTTGTACATGGGTTCTGGAAAATTGATCCTGGGCCATCAGGCTTTGCAAGCAACTGCCTTAAACCACTGAGCCCCATATTTTCAAAACTGATTTTGGGGTACATCTGCTTTGCCTTGAATGGCACTCAGAGAAGATCAGAGGGCTGGGAACTGTGATTTCTGGGATCGCGTCTTAGAGATAAGGATTTGGGTGGATGTGCCAATTGGTGTTTAATTTATAAAAGTGAATTAGAATATTCATGAATGAAATGTTCTTTAATATACTGCTTTTTTTCTGCTAGGAAAAAAGTGCTGTTTTTCCAGCAGTCTGTTTGATAAGAGAGTCGATAGTATCTTTCAAGTGCCCTGTTTGATGAGGTAAGATAGAAGGAAGCTGCTTCAGGGAGAAGGTTCCAGGCACTTGGCGCCTGTTTGCATGGTAGGCTGTGAGGAGCCACTGTGAGGAGTAAGATACAGATGCAGAAGGTGAAGGTCGTGACCTTCACCGGGTCCCAGTCTAGAAGGGCGAACAGCTCAGAGCCTCAGATGCCCTGATGCAGAGGTAAAAATTAGCCTCTAGTCACACATGCATAAAATCCAGAGAACATTCCAGAGAGAAATTTCTTCTTCCTGGATGATCTGAGGAAGTCAGACCTTAAAGATGGAATCCAATACAAGTTCTCTGTTTCCCTGGAGCTCTGTCCTTGTGTGGAAATCATTTTCACAAAACGCGTTGAAGACTCAAGCTATAGCTTTTAGTGCTTAGAAAAATCTGAGGAAGACGGAGTTACCCAAAGGGTTTGTTGAATGTGTATCTTCCAGATTTCCTGCCACTCACTATTGCCCAAGTCTGACTGTGTTTTCTGTTGATTGGATACGCCTAGTCCCTAATGACCTCTGGGAGCATTTATAAGCCAACCTCACTTTGAGTGAAGTGATTTAGTAGAACTTTGCATTTCATCAATTAGCAGAGTGATTCAATTCACATACCGGTGTCTCCCAAATATAGGTGTTTTTTGCTCTTGCCAAAGAAAACTCCAACAAGCTGTGAATGGGTTTTCACGTCCCTCTCTGGGGCAAATTAACACCTGAACTTGCTTATTCTAGAAAACCGTTCAATGGCTATGTGAGTAAACGCAGATCAGAGAGCAAATGAACTCAGCATTTATCCCCGAATCTGCATAGTTCCAGCATCTCCTCTCCCATCAATTGCACAGAGTGGAGCAGAGATGGAGAGAGAGAATGCAAAAAGATACCTGTTAGTATATGAGCCAGTCCCAATGAATAAATTGACCTTGGGTCTTATCATTAAGGATATTTCCTAGAAAACACACATTTTTTTTCATTAAATAGATATATATAGCAAGTATTATGCAGTGGGCCTTTTTTTCAGAGCATAAGATATCATAGTGAAAAACTCAGAAAAAAGGAGGCTGGAGAGATAGTTCAATGATTAAAGATGCTTGCTTGCAAAGTCAGATGGCCCAGGGTTCGATTCCTGAGCACCCACGTAAAGCCAGGTGCACAAAGTGGCGCATGCGTCTGGGGTCTACAGTAACGAAAGGCTCTGGTGTGGCCAGACTCACTCTATGTGTTTGCCTCTTTCTCTCATCGCTCTCTAATAAATAAAAACAAAAAGGCAAACAACTAGGTATCGCGTATGTGTCATTTAGATAACTTAAAATTTTATATATTTGAACTCGAGAAAATATATATTTTGTCTTCTCTCAAGGGGTATATATGTACATTGATTCCTTATGAGGATGGAGAGCTGTCTTTTGGGCTGGATTTTTCATTATAAAGACATTCAGTCCAGGCTAATGCTTGCAGTCCGTTAAAGGCACACGGCTACCTCTGTGTCTGTGTATTATTTTTATGATATACATGCCACAAATTTTATATATATATAAATAATTACATAAGCATATTGCATATACATATTTTATATATATAAACAATTACATAAACATTACACACACACACATATATATATATACATATATATATATATATATATATATATATATGTAAACACAGGTGAAGAAATGAGCTCAATCTTCTCCCTGTGACCACACATTGGATACTGTGGTGTACAGAGGGGTCCACCTAGGAGCCCATGCCTAGGGCTGTGTCTTAGCCCCACCCCCACCATGTGGCTGTTTTTTCCCCAGTTTCATGAGAATGGAAACAGATAGGTCAGAGACGCAGCGTCTTTTTAAGGGCAGCTGCTAGTCTTGTCAGTTGGTGAATTTTGCTCACTAGACTCCTTTTGCTTCCCCCACTCTGCCTGGCCTGCTGGGCATGAGGACTTGGCACTGGGTTGGCTGCTTTAGGAGCCCCTGCAGGAGAGTCAGAGCTAATGGGAGGGGAGGCTGCGTTTCCAGAGAGGAGGACTGAGTGTCTGAGGCCCTTGGAGCAGGGAAAGCCATCGTGGGGGCACTGGATTCGCAGTAACCACAGTGCTCTTTGGTGGTGAGCACTCCGATTTTTAATTTTGGGGCAATTTTTTTTTTCTGTGGGAGCAGGAGCACATCTCTAGAATCACAATGTAAATCAGTTATTTGATATGCTAAAATTTTATTTAATGACAACTTTTTCTGGCTGAAGCCCATACATGACTGACGCCAAGATCCAGGGCTGGCTTCATCGTTATGCTTACGCTGTGCTAGCAGGTGGGAACCCAGGCGCTGTTGCTGGTGAGCCCTGGACGTATCACTTGACTTCTTTCTATGTCAGGCCTCTAAGTTGGAGGAGTTTTAGCTTCACAGGAAATTATGTTATAAAGCAAAGGGAACGTGTAGACAAGCTGTGATTTAAAGCCATATAACTGCTCCCCAGGTCAACTGATATTTATGTTTTCTCATATCTATCTATCTATCTATCTATCTATCTATCTATCTATCTATCTATCTATCTATCTATATATTTATGGGACTCACATAGCCTAGGCTGACTTCAAACTCCCTATGTAGTCACAGAATGACCTGGAATGGTTGAGTTTCCAGATTCTACCTCCAGGGTGCTGGCATTATATGCGTGGACCCCCACATCTAATTATTATTATTATTTTTATATTTCACATGTGTGTAGTTGGTGTGGTGTGATGTGTGTGGTGTATTCATGTGTGTGTCTGTAGATGCATTTGTCCCATTCATGCACGTGTGAGGCCAGAGGAGAACGTTGGGTGTTCTGCGTGTTTCTTGAGACAGAGTCTCTCACTGAACTTGGGCCTTCTGGTTCTAGTTAGACTGACTGTCTTGACAGCCCAGCAATTTGCCTGTCTTCACGCCCTGCAGGATTGGGGTTTCAGGGTTTTTACATGGGTGCTGGGCTAAAATAGACCTCAGGTCCTTATCTTTCCTTCCTTCCTTCCTTCCTTCCTTCCTTCCTTCCTTCCTTCCTTCCTTCCTTCCTTCCTTCCTTCCTTCCTTCCTTCCTTCCTTCCTTCCTTCCTTCCTTCCTTCCTTCCTTCCTCCTTTCTTTTTTTAGTTTTTCTCCCATATTTATTGACAGGAATTAGATACATTGTATGAGCAAGCCTTATGATGGTACCCCATTTCCCTCCTCCCTGCCCCCAGCCTGCTGGGGGCCCCCCTCAGTGGGCTCACTGCACCAGCCCATGGGATGGGGGTTATGGATTGTACGAGAGGTAGCCAGGTTTTTTTTTGTGTGTGTTGTTGCCGAGGGGGGCCATGTCTCTGGATATTCTCCCCCACCATGGCTCTTACAATCTTTCCACCCCCTCTTCCACTCAGATCCCTGCATCATGGTGGGGAGTTTTAGGTCTGCTTTACTGTTGAGGTCTTAAGAGTCTCTGGATTTCTGCTTTGGATTGTGTTGGGTATCCTCAGTGTCTGTCTCCATTGTCAGTTCCCAGGTTATCTGACATGCTGTGGAGGTAGATCTCTTGCTCATCTCACTACTTCCTCAAAGGTTTCCTTTGGGCTTCATACCATAAATTAGGAGGTGTGGCTCAATGTCCAGCCTTGGCAGCCATATTTCTGAGGCTCGAATTCTGGCTCTTGACTTGTCCCGGCTGTGCCATCTGGGGCAAGTTCATTAACTTCTCCACTTTGTTTTTCCATTTTTTAATGTAGATAGCTAAAACATTTGCTTCACAGTATTGCCCTATGGATTGAGAGAGTTATTAATATATTAGAACAACATTGAGTTTACTACAAAGTAAACACTCAGTGAATGTCATCTGTTGTGTGGCTCACAACGTAACCTAACTGTTATACTACAGTGGGGATCTTTCTGAAGTTCTTTCCCTCCCTGATATTCTTTTGATGGTGCATCGATCGGGGTTATTAATTGAGCTAATGTATAAATGCTGCAAGGTCTTCACTCATGTCTTCTGCAGATGAAATCATGGCTTGGGTCAGATGCTGGACAAACAGTATTGCAGTGCACACCTCCTCGTTCACAGCCTTGAAGTTCTTCAAGTAGAACACAGAGTGAAGGGTTTAATTCAGGAATTTTCATAATACCTTGTTCATCTCCCTCCCCTCCCCTAGCTCCTGCCCCTCTTCCTGCTTCCCTCCCTCCCTCCCTCCCTCCTTCCCTCCCTCCATGTTATAGGTATTCTATTACCATCTCCCCTTTCCAACACCATCCTGAAGATATTTCTTTCCCTTTCTAGAATCATAACCTGGACCACCCTTCCACACATACACACATGTATAAAATTTGAAGTCTACGATGTGCCTCTGAGAGAAACCATGTCCTGAGTTTAGGTGACTTTGTCTAATACAGCAACTTCAAGCTCCATCCATTTCCCTGCAAATGTCATTATTTAATTTTCCTTTATGTCTGAATAGAATCTACAGTTTCTTTATCCATTCATCTCTTGATAGATCTCTGAGCATGTTCCATTCCCTAGCTGCCATGAGTAGAGCAGTAGGAGACTTGGATGAACAGATGCGCATGTGGCAGGTCTCGGAGTCCATTGTATGTGTGTGTATTCGGGAGTGATATATCTGAGCCATAGGGCCGTTCTGGTTGGAGTTTCTTAAGAATCCTCCACAGTGATTCCCACCAGCAGGAGCAAGGGCTCCTCTTTCCTTACCCCCACCCCATTTGTTGTTCTTTTGATGTAAGCCATTCTGACTAGGATGCGATGGAATCTTAAAGTAGCTTTAAATTGCATTTACCTGATGTTGATAGGTTGTGGATAGGCCTTAATATGATTACATACCTTCTCTACAGAAGACTCCTCATGGTGTTTAAGTTGTCCAACAGTCCACATGAGTCCATCACCCAGTGCCCGATGGCCCTCAGAGATGGGCTGGCACTTTGACATGAGGCAGAGAATATTTTTCTTGCAGTCTTCCAGAGGAATCATCTAGAGCACTATCTCTGGCTTAGCGCAGGGTCCCACCTCAAACACTCTGCATTCATTGGGCCCCTTTCGTCCCTTGTGTTCTCCAAGCTTTTCCCTGGTCCACACGATCATTCCACCTTGCCTTCTGCATGGAAATCTCAGGATTGTCACTTCTAGCTCCTCCTGGTCCCCTGGTGTGAGCTCAAATGTCGCCTCCTCCAGAAGGCCTTCCTTGGCCGTGTTAGTTTCGAGGGTCCTCCTTTGTTCCCAGCCCCTACTGTGTTCAGTCCTTTGGAATTCTTCACATAAACTGAAGTTCCTCGTTTCCTTTAATGTGTTTGCCCCACGCTCTACAACATTACTTGTTTTATTTTCTGCCATAAATCAGCACTGGTCCAATAGATGGCACTTATAATTGGTATTCAAGAATGATTGTTTAGGTAATAAAGAAAGATGTGATTTGGTGCAGCCCTTGGATGCCTGGTAAAGAAGCCTCTGTTCCTTTCCCCTCAGATCTCCCACATCCTTTCAGACAGCCTTCTGGGCCCCTCTCCTCTCTCTGGAGCCCGCTCGCTCCCTGTCCAAGTTCCTTGTCTATATCTATAGCCCTGGCATGGTATCAATCATGGTCAACTCACTGTGGACCCCATGGACATCATGCAGGTTTGTTTGTTGTTTTTTCTTCTTCTTTTTCCAGTTTTTGCTAAGCTCTGAATTCTCCCTTCTTGATGTCATGCCATTTTTTTGAGTCACATTTATGTCCTTATGTTCATTACCATTAAATTTCATTGCCATCTATAAAAGGAGAGGGTTGGATTAAATCACCAAGGTCACTTGCTGCTTTTAAAGATAAAATGGGTTATTCCAGAATGGCCTTGTCCACTGGAAATTTCCATGAGGTTGGAAAGACTCTGTGTCCATACCATCTACTATAGCGACCCACTATGTTGAGCACCTGAAATGGACTAGGGAGACTGAGACCTGGATTGTAAATTTTGTGTTGTTTTAATTATTTTAAAGTTAAATTCAGTTAGCCATTTGTGACGAATAGTTACTGAATTAGACAGTGCACTTCTAGGGAAAATTATTAGAATTTTTCCAGAATGAGTGACAGACATAGGATGGAGGAGCCCACAAAGCAGAGAGGATGGACTGTTCTGGGTCAGGCATAATTTATTTATTCAGTATCCTTTTTCTCCTTTTTTTTCCTTTCCTGGAGATCAACTCTGTGCTGGACACAATTCTATACATCCAGGATATGGTTTTGAGGAAGACTTTCGGCTCCTGCAAAAGTCTTCCTCCTTCAAGGTTTCCTGCACCACGCTCTGGCCCTCAGATCTGGGTACATATGCCAGTCAATTGGGGAACTTTACAAAATTCTGATGGGAGGACTAGGGTTGTAGCTTAGTGTCAGAGTATGTGTCTAGTCTAGCACGGACAAGGCTCTGGCTTGACCTCTGGGATCCCCTGTAGAGAACATCTTCTGCTCCATATGAAAGCCCATCATTCATCAGGGTCCACTATGGGCCTTTCCTGGTCTCTGGAAGCTCCACTGGTCACTATAACTGGCAGTCAGGGCTAAGGAGTCCCTATTCTTGGGGGAGGGAGACATTCTTCTTGATGAATAGCTGGAAAGGATAACATTTAAAAATATTTTTATTTATTCATTTTCAAGCAGAGAGATGAGAGAGAGAGAGAGAGAGAGAGAGAGAGAGAGAGAGAGAGAGAGAGAGAGAGAGAGCACCAGGGCCACCACCTTGTGGATCTGGCCTATGTGGGTCCTGGGGAATTGAACCCAGGGCCTTAGGCACTGGAGGCAAGTGCCTTAACTGCTGAGCCAACTCTCCAGCCCAAGGATAACATTTAAAATTTGACTTTGATGGAGATGTCTTCTGCATCTTCTGCAATATTCCACTTGGTAGCCCGACATGGCTTTATCATCTGTCCTCAACAAGGGAAGACTAATGGCCCGGAACCTGGTGGACCATGAAATCAATCACATGGCCTTATTTGTGGTGTAATGGTGTGAAACCTGCAGGCATTTCCTCAAGATAAACTATAAGCGCTCTCTCCTGGCAAAATGTATCATTAGTTTACCAAGGGGAGTTTAGGCCCTGGGCTTTTTAAATTAATTGTCTTTATCAGTCTCGCCTCCAGACCTGGTGACTGCAGGACTCGACCCCATGGCATGGGCAGAAATCAGCCAAGTGTCTGTGAGGTGGGAGGCATTCTGATTTGCACCCTTCGAGGAGAAGGGAATTCATGGTGTCGTCATTTAATGCTGACTGGTAACTAGGGCTGATGTCTGTCTGTATGTTCATAATGGGACACCTGGGGTTTCTGGAACAAGACGATCGAACATCCTTTATGCAGAACAGCGTGCTGGTGGTTGTAACAGAGGAAAAGGAGCCTGTGGCAAAGCATCAGCTGGCCTCTAAGCCTGTGGAGGAACATGGCTTTACTCACGCCAAGGTCTGTGGCCAAGAAAAGAAGTGGTCTCTCTCAGGAAAAGATATGTGTGAAGAGTAGCAGAGTTTATGTGGTCTTCTCTTTCATCATAGATATTTAGTGAAATCTCAGAAATGTACTCTGCCTGCCTCTCTGTAAGGATATCATAAAAGTCCCTTCTGCTCATGTCGTTTGGCACAAACCTAGGGTCTTTGTGCTGGGTCTTCATCACATAGGATTTGACTCCTGCTACCTCAGCTACACATAAATGGAAAAGACATTGTATATGATATATGCATCATATCTGAAAAGGGCGGGAAACATAGGTCATCAGCTCTAGCTGAATTTTGAGATGTAATGGACAGATGTTGTGAAGACCCTTTCTTTGCCTCAGGGAGAATGTTAGGCAGCTTTCTACTACTTAGGACCTGAGTAGCCTATAAAGGGAAAGGCTTTTTTTGTCACAGTGTCAGAAGTTCCTTCATCAATCAGCCCTGGTTTGGGGGCTGTGGTGACATAGCACATCATGGCACAGCCAAACCACTGACATCATCGTGGCCAGTAAGGAGAGAGAGAGGGAGAGAGAGAGAAGGAGAAGGAGAGAGAAGGGGAGGGAGGGGGAGAGAGGGAGAGAGAGGGAGAGAGAGGGGGAGAGAGGGGGAGAGAGGGAGAAAGAAGGAGAAGGAGAAGAAGAAGAAGAAGAAGAAGAAAGAGAGAGAGAGAGAGAGAGAGAGAGAGAGAGAGAGAGAGAGGAACATGGTTTGGAATTTCTGGACTCCAGTGGCTTTGATTTCCACCTCCATTTTTTCAGCTTTCTGCTTGTATTATTAGTATATATACGAGGGAACTCCCATAGTGACCTACAAACCTCAGGACCCCAGCTTGTAAAGGACCCATCTTTCCCACTGACACCACAGTAGAGACCAGGCCTTTGAAGACACTTCAGGTTTAAATCCTAGCCGGGAGCACACCCCCCCCTGTTCTTCCCAGAAGTGCATCTGCAGGCCATTGTTTTCCTGGTTCTGGGTTTCACTTCCGTTTCCGTCCTACCTGATTGTAGCTGGGAAATTATCAGTCTGTTTCTCACCATGTAGGGCTGAGGATCGAGGGTTGCTTTGTTTCCTAAATAATCAGGCTTTTTAGTGTAAGATAGCATGTCTGTCTCTAAAAGGAGTATGACTTGGTCATTTTTATCATTGCAAAAATTCCAATTAGTTTTATGTAACCAGAGCCCTCCTCATAATTCATTTTGACTCCCTTGAACCTATCAGGACTTCAGAAAGAGCCAGACCTTGTTTCCTTTCTCCGTGTTTTCCCCTGAAAGGATTCCCTAATCCATTTTCAAGGCGCTCCGATGTTTCCACAATGGTGGCTGTCTGACCTCCTGATTGAGTCCTTGCCTCCTGGCTGAGTTTTAATTGCTTTGCTGGGAGTCCTTCTCAATTTAGTCTTTTATTGTTGAAGATGTGAAAGACTTGTCTCTTTCAGCCCTAGAGTCCTGGGGTTTCTGAACTCTTTATTTCCCTTCGTTTCCATTTAGAATGCTGCCAGTTCTCTATTCTTGTATTAGTATGCGAAAGAGCCTATGACAAAATGCTGCTGACTGGGTGACTTGAACAAAAAGAAGTTCATTCTTTCCAGTTCTGGACAATGGAAGTCCAAAATTTCGTCCGACACTTTCGAGTTGGTGGGGTTGCTTTCTTCTGAGGACTGTGAGGAAAGAGTCCCTGAGTCTCTCTTGTTGGCTTATTCATGTCTGTCTCTCCCCCACCCCATGTGTCTGCACATCATTTTATCTCCTCTGTCTACATCTCTGTTAGGAAACCAAAGAGTCCTCTCCCCCCTCTCTCCCTGTTCGGCCCCTTTCTCACTCCACCCCACACAACTGGTTTCAGAATGTCAAACTGGCCACTGTCTGCCTTAACTTTTTGAAAAGTCCGAAAATTTTCCATTAAGCTAGACTGTCACAGAGCCCTAACCACCTAGTTCTTTTTTTTAATTTTTATTATCCATAATTAGATACATTGTATGAGAAAATTTTATGTTGGTACCCCCATTTCCCTTCTTCCTGTCCCCAATATACTGGGGATCCTCCTCAGTGGTCATACAGGATCAGTCCATGGGGTAGGGGGTTATGAATTGCATAAGAGAGAGCCAGGTTTTCCCCCCTTTGAGTGTTGTTGCTGAGGGGAGCAACGTCTCTGGATATTCTCCCCCATCATGGCTCTTACACTCTTTCTGCCCCTCTTCTTCTCAGGTCCCTGAGTCATGATGCCTAACAACCCAGTTATTGCTCTAACATTTTCCTTTTTATATGGACACTGGTCATTCTGGATTAGCACTATCCTTAATGACCTGATTTCAATTTAATTATCTCTGTGAAAACCCTGTTTGCCAATAAGGTAACACTCTGAGGAACTAGAAGTCAAGACTTCAAAATAAAAATTGGTAAAGTTACAACTCAACACCTAACATAGATTTTTCTGCTAGACCTTCTGTAGCCAGTAGTCACCATTATACACTACCTGACTTTTTGTTTTCCAAGTTATTCAGGTATATTTTTATCTTCCAATTTATTTCAGATCACAGTTTGACTGAATGTTCCTCCTCTGTAAAATATGTATTGACATCAACCTCGATTTCAACTATGGAGTTTCCTTTCTGCCCCTCTGCTTGTGCCCAGAAACCAACCCCAAGCATCCGTAGTTTGTTTGCTGTGGTGATGACACCCCACTTCCTGTACCGATTTCTATACCAACTGGAAACGTGGGTGTTATCATAACCTGTCCCAGTGATGTACAGTGTCAAAAACTTACTTCTCGCCCATGACCGAGGTCTACAGTGAGTCAACTACCTCTTTCTTTTACAATGTGGTTGCCAGCAGGAGGCTGGCACAGTAATTTCTGTAGCAAATTGTGGGAAAATAGGAAAGGTAAGAGCCCCTGACTCTTAAAACCACTGCTCTAAGTGATATATGCCATTCCTGCTAGAGTTTTATTGGCCCCAGAAGCCAAATGGCCAAATCTAACGTTAAAGGAGTTGAAAGGCAGAGTTCTTTCCAGGGAGGACCACAGAATGTTCGTGAGCACTCTGAGTAATGTCTAGCACTGTATTTTCTTATCTCTCAGAAAGTTCAGGGAGATTGTGACAAGTTTGCAGGTTTGGAACTAGGTAGGTGGGGAGACAGAGCAAAGGGGTGATACAGGCTTTGCTACCGAGGGCTACCTGGACCCCAGAGGACTCTCATCTTTATCTGAGGCCATGCAGGTGGACATATTTAGCGTGGGCATAGTTGGTGTAGGCTTTATCTCCAAGCTCCAAGCTGCCACTTACCTCTGTGACTGCTCTCATATCACCCGACTTCTCTAAGAGAGTTTCCCGTCTCTCCAAGGGGACAGAGGCATCACATGCTAAGTGTGTCATCTCTCCCTGTAGCAATTTTGAGACTATCATTAAGTTAGGTAGCTTGTGGGATATTGGTTTATTGGTTCTTTGATTCCTTACTTCATAGATAAGAAAGTCTGTGGACAATTTAGGCTCTTATTAAAATGGTATTGAATTTGCATATAACCTCTTCACATCATCCAGATACTTTAAGCCATGTCTAGATTACTTATAACACTCGATACAGTGTCAATGCTACGCAAATAATTCTCACACTGTATTGTTTAGGGAATAACAGCTAATAAACAGGTGTGTATATGATCGGGGCAGATGAACAATTTCTTTTGGAATTGATGGTGGAATCCAGCTCCAGAGAGCCAACTGTACTTCCATTTTCTCATCTGTCAGACGGACCTAAGAGGATGCGTGTCATAAGGTTGCTACACGGGATTGGTGGTTTATGTTGTGAGTGTTCATGTGATCGTCAGCTGGGGTGATAGAAAGCTTTGGTCCCAGTGTCAGGAGCACAGGAAGCAGTCACCAATATGAGATAGTCACTTGCTTCTCTGATGCTTTTTGGGTGTGGGGCTGGGAGTAGAAGACATCCGAGTTAGAGAATGCAGCAGAGGAGGAGGAGAAGCGTAAGACAGTTCTAGCCAAGAAGGCCACTTTCTTCATCTCTCAGATGTCTTCCTAGAGGCCAAGTATGGCTGTGCTCTCTCCAGGAGTCCATGGCAGAGAGGAAGGAAGAATTTGTTGATTCCTGATTCCCACTGGGCCAAATCCCCTCCACGAAACATCTGCTCTCCCAGGCTTCTGGTTGCATGTTCGTGGACACCTTGGGAGGTCGTCCTGAGATGTACCCCACCTCAGTGGAGAAGCCAGGGTGTGAAGTCAAGGTGGGGCATGGTGTGTGGGGAGGAACTGTTGGAGCACGTGAGCAGAGGAGTGTCTGGGACGGTCTCCAAGGCAGGCAGCGAGGCTGAATGATGGTGGTGGCACCCTTCCAGGTTTCCTTCCTTCCTTCTTCCTTCCTTCCTTCCTTCCTTCACCCCTCCCTTCCTCCTTCTTTTCCTTCCTCCTCCTTTTCTTTTTCCCTCCCTCCCTTTCTCCCTTCCTCCTTCCTTCTCTTCCTCCCTCCTACCCTTTCTTTATTCCCTCCCTCCCTCCCTCCCTCCTTCCTTCCATCCATCCATCCATCCTTCCTTCCTTCTCCCCCCACCACCCATCTGTCCATTTATTTCTGCTCTCCCTTCTGCTACGCTAGCTGGTTACTTCACACAGAAGAAGGGGGCACTAGGATCAGAATATGGCTTCTGCTTTTGCCCGACGTTATGCCCTTTTCTGCTGTGGTGGTCAAGTAGACAAGCTGTCTGTGGAGTGGTGCCAACAGGGAGGAAATTGGAGGCACTCAGGATGGCTGACAGATGGCATGGCTGAGGTTGTCTGGGCCAAGGGAAAAGGAAAGCAGCTGTTCTATCTCAGCTTGGCCTCCATGGTAGCGGTAACAAGTCTGAAATGTAGGGAGAGGATAGGTTTCTCAGGAGGACACCTGGCTT
Source organism: Zapus hudsonius (assembly GCA_004024765.1). NCBI lineage: Eukaryota > Metazoa > Chordata > Mammalia > Rodentia > Dipodidae > Zapus > Zapus hudsonius. The sequence continues at coordinate 25,580 of PVHP010008066.1, read as the reverse complement.
CCCTGAATCCTGGAACGCCTTTGTTATGGAAGACTGTTCTCTGGACATGGTGTGTGCATTGCTCTCTCGAGTTGTCAGCAGAGGAAACGACCAGCAAGAGATCCACACAAGATTGAGCCTGTTGCATTTCTGTCACAGAGTGGAAAGGTTCTCATGAGCCATATGCTCCCCAAAGGATTATAGTCAGTTACTAGAGGAGAGGGTGTCATGAGATCATACCCCTCCCTATGGATATGTAGATAGTTAATAGTCGCTTGGGGAAGAGAGACATTTTCTTCAGTGGGATAGCCGACCCATAAATTGCCTCTGTTCCTGTCAGTACCGCCTCTCTCATGCACCTGTAAGTAATCCCAATTCAACTCATTGGCTCACCAGGACACACTGGTGTGAACTTGCTTATTTGTTTGTATTCACCTGTCAGGTGAATAAATGTTCATGTTTCCTCGGATCAAGTTCACACAACAACCTTAGAGAGAGCTTCCTTATTGGCAAATCCTCAGAGAAGCCTGATGTTGCCCCCATGAATGACTGGCAAGCCCGTTTGGATTCGTGTCCTTTAAGAAACAAGAGTGTAATTGGAAATAAATACGTACATAAGATATTCTTAATACAGTCCCTTAAGATGAGTTGCTAACTTTGTTGTGCTTGGCTGAGAGAAAGCCTTTGGGATCACAGATGTGTGGGGGAGTGTCAGGGAGTCTGTGGACTCCTGGAATTGCATGTCAATTTTGTGTGTGTGTACACATTTTTTTTCTTGTGCCTTATCCCAGAGATCCATGAAGCCCTTCACAGATGTCAGAATCTGTTGTATTTCACTTCGATAGCATTCCTGTTTCTTTGCTGGGAAAGTCAAGACCCAGGGAAGCCAAACAGAACCAGTACCTGAACACAAGCCTCGCTCATCCCACACTCTGGGCTTGACCCAACTTGTCATAATGCGAACAAGAAGAAACTGATGCCAGGACCAGTTGGCCCATTTCTGAAGCAGGAATGGCATGTGGCTGTTGGCTTGGATGGAAAGCTTTTGCTCTGGGAACAAGCAGTGAGAGCCAGCTTCGGCCAAGGCAGCACCCCTCCCGTTGGGTACCTGCCTGAGGTGGTGGTGGTGGGCAGCTGTCCCGGCCTTACATAGTTTGTGCCAAGGAAGAGCCTTTGACTTCCAAGAGGCAGGGAGGTCTGGATCAGTCTTGAACAGGCAGTGGATGTACAGATCTCTAGTGGCCTCCTTTGGTCTTGGTTTTTCTTGGTGGTTCAGAATGCACTTTGTTTCCTAGGCCCAGAGGCAGGTGGAGTGTTAATCATCGTGTGGCAGGGGAACTTAGGGTGTCCTCAGCTATAGCCCCAGCAGGGACATTTAACACTACACCCTTGAACTTTGCTGTTCACCTTGAGAGAAGCAGTTCTGTGAACCCAGAGGAGGTCTGCTTCTCCCGTGACCCCTGGGACTCCGGAGGCTCTGAGAGCCAGCGTCCTCACACCTAGACAAGCTGTAAGGTTTCAAAGGGCTCAAAGCACTTTGAGACACTAGTGGAGGTCCTGATGCACAGATCAGCTCACAAGGGAAGTCACAGTGTTGGGTTTGTGTCAGGGGCGAAAGCCTTTGGGGGCCTTTGGAGGCACCCCCTGGCTTAGTCTTGGACGACACCTGACAGCCTGCCAAGAGGGGCTTGGCTTAATGAGTTTCAGGAGGGAGTCCTGATTAGGCTATTTGCACATCATGCCCACAGGTTCTTGTCATAGACCAATAAATAGCTCCCTGATTGGCAAGGAGCTCTCTCTATATATATTCTGTAGCATATCTGCAGGAGATAGATGAAGAGATATGAGCAATGAAGAATGAGGTAACAGGTATGGGGTATGAGCAATGAGATCTGAGAGAGAGCAATAAAGAGAGAATGCGCATTCTTCCACCCATACGTGGTGTATGTGTGTTTGTGTGTGTGTGTGTGTGTTTTATCATTGCGCCCGCAGGCGGTGGGCAGTGACAGGTTTGCTTGGCTGAGGCTGTGACTAATGAAAGGAGAGGCATCCAGAGCCTCTGGCCGGCAGGTTAGCTTAGAGGGCATGTTGTGTAATGTGGGCCTCTGAGATCAACAGCCGTTAGGAGCAGACGTGACCGTGCGGCATGGAAGAGACTGTCCAGGGGCCTGTTCCTGTTCCCCTGAGGAGTGGGGTGGGGAAGATAGCCCCTCACCTGAGATGGAAGGCAAGCCCTATGCCGGCTTCATGAAATGGCGCGGGAGTTCTCATGACCTCAGGGAGAGAGATCAAAGGTGGTTAGCACCACCTGTCCATCCCAGCCATGCTGGGGTGAGACCTTCCTCTATGACTACTTTGGGGTCTCCATGCTCCTACAAGTAACCCGTTGCTCATGCTCTGTGAGAAAACCCAACAAGATCATTGTTTCACCAAGATAAACTTTGATGGAGTTGGCCTGTACTTGGTTGGGGGTTCTTGGCTTGGGAGAGCGAGCGTTCATAGGCTTCTCCCCAGAACAGTTGACACAACAGGGGATCCCCATAAGTGAGAGGATGTCTGTGGGTTTGTGAGTGCGAATGTGGACGTGGAGTGACAGGTCTGGGTCTTCTGGAAGCGTGTAGTGTTTAAGACCTGGCTTTAAACTCAAGATCTTAGCACTGACGGGGTAAGTTAATTTACTTCTTTGAATGCTTTCTCATCTTTCAAACACAAATAACCAAAACTACTGCATAGTGTTACTGTCAGAATTAACCTAGAATCCCCATGTGGAAAATGCAATGCACAGGCCAGCGTTAGTGAGAGCTGAATGTCAGTGGTTGTTTAGTATGCGTAGGTGTGCGCATGTGTGTGCACCTGTCTTAACAGACTGTTTATTCAAGAGCACCCACGGGCCTTCCCTCCGGCTTCCAAAAGGGACCCTCTGCTGCCACCTCTGGGGACAGCCTGGCTTCTTGATGCACTGGTTCATGTTTTTTTTTTTTTTTTTAAATATATGTTTATTGTCCATAATGAGTTACATTATTTAGTGGGCAAATAATGAGTTGTTATCCCCAATTCCCCAATTCCCCCCCTCCCCATCCCCGATCAGTTGGATATCCTCCTCCGTGGGCTGTCTGATGTGTCCTGTAGACTCTGTTTTTTAACTCACCAGCCACAAGACGAGCTTTCCTCCTGTCGCATGGATGGGAGGAGAAGGGCTGGGGGAGTGGGCGCACCTGCTGCCTTGTGAGCCTAGGGGGCAAGTTCGGCCCCCTCTTGTCTGAGCTTTGTTCCCATGCTCTGTGCATCCAAATTAGGCATTCCAGTCCCTGCCGCCTTAGGCTCTGCCTTCAGTCCTTGTACCGGCTCTTCATGGTGGGTCTCACCATGCGTTCTCCGTTTCCAGCTGAGGTTTTACTTCTCAGCATGAGGCACGTCATACTCAACATATACACTCAGTATTAAATGAGGGTGGATATCGATATGGCGGTGTTTCTAAGTCCATCTCTCCTCTCTCTCAGAGCCTCTTATGTCAATGCTCTCTTTCCAGGACTCTTTCTGTAACTAACGTGGGAGTAACTCTGGCTCGACAGGCCCAGGCCTGGCTTGTGAGCCATTTCAAGTGTGTTCCAAGTGCCACATGCAGGCTGGTTTGGTGTGTTAACAAGGCGTGGCTCTTCTCTGCTTGGGCTGGTAGCCTTTGGTCGCCTCCTTCACTGCCTGACTTCTTCTTTTATTCGGCACCAATATGGAGAGGGTCTTGCCAGTAGGGAGAGGGTCTGGCCATAGTTTTGCTGCTGAGGAAACTACCCGGATGGAAGCACAGGTGTGTGGAGATGGTGACTGACCCCAGGGGGTGAGGATTGTCAAGGCCTGGAATTTGGGATTGAATGAACTGGGGGGATTTATAGGCAGCTTGGAGAATCAGAAGGGTTTCCTTGGGCTCTGAAGTGGGGGTAAGCGTGAGAGGCAGGGGAACTGGATGGAGAATAACCAGCTCATGTGAGAACAGGGAGAACGGCTGGAAAAACAGGCCGAGGCTGGGGGAAAGCCATGAACACCAGGCCCAGGAGCTTGATGCGGAGAAAGCTTTGATATTTCCTAGTCAGGGATTCAATCATAAAATCTTCCCACAGACATTTCTTAGAATTTCAAACACCATTCTACGGGCTGGGGATACGATGGGGACAGACCTGTCTCTGTACTTGGGTCCTGATGCTCTCCAGGACCTACACCCCAGCAACTTTGTCAGTTGGGTAAACTGACATTATTCAGATTATTCACCCCAGTTTCTTCATCAGTAAAATAAGGATAGTCGGGCTGAAGAGATGGCTTAGTGGTTAAGGCATCTGCCTGCAATGCAGAAGGACCAGAGTTTGATTCCCCAGTGCCCATATAAAGCCAGATGCACAAGAGGGTGCATGTGTCTGGAGTTCATTTGCAGAGGCTGGAGGCCCTGGTGCGCCCATTCTCTCTCTCTCTCTCTCTCTCTCTCTCTCTCCCCCTCTCAAATAAATAAATAAAATATTAAAAATATTAAAAAAAATAAGGATAGTCATCGTTAAAAGAATGGTCGAAGTCAGAGTGTCTGATGCAAGTTGGGGTGGGTGTGGGTCCCTCTTCATCTCCCTCCTCCCCATCTTCCTCCATCCAGGTTCCTCCCAAAGACTTCAGGGGTGGTGGGCTCTGTTCCAGTCCTCCTGGAGGGTACTCTTCCCGCAACATCCTTGATGGCCGGCTTTCAGTGAGCCTGGTGATTTTCCTCCTGGAAGCGACTCAAAGTTGATGCAGATTGAGGCAGCTTCAGCCTGTAGTTGCTTGTGAACCTCTCCAGGGTGGCAGCACGTTCAGAGCATGGTGTGAGCCCAGGCTGGACCAGGCCAAGAGAGAACCGAGCCCAGAGGCTCAGGCTGGACCAGGCTGAGAGAGAATGGAGCCCAGAGCCCAGGCTGGACCAGGCCAAGAGAGAACCAAGCCCAGAGCCCAGGCTGGGCCAGGCCAAGAGAGAACCAAGCCCAGAGCCCAGGCTGGACCAGGCCAAGAGACAACCGAGCCCAGAGGCTCAGGCCAGGAGCAGAAGGAACAGGCGGTCAAGACGAGATCCAGGGCCCAGGCCCGGGGGCGGGGACTTTAATGGGGACGGGTGGGTCCTCCAGAAGTCTCTTTTCCTCTTCTCATCGTTGTGCTTGTTAGATACCTGCCACCATTTGGTTTTTGAAGCTACAACAATTAAGAAGAGAGAAAATTGTTCACGATGAAAACGTAGAGTCAGAAGAGGATAATAGATGTGAGCAAATCTATTACAAGATAATTTTGAAGAAATTACCTTCAACACAACTTTACGTGTCTCCCATTTATTAGTCATTGATCTCTGTCTTGGGTGTAAGCAAGTATGAGCTCAGCATTCTGGGGAGGTGAGGCCCATCAGAGGTGGAGGGCTGAGGGCTGTGAGGTCATTCGCTGTGGAGGCCTCATGGTGAGGACCAACCAGTAGATTTGGCAAAAAAGAAGCTGTTTGGGGGCTGGTGAAATGGCTCAACGGTTAAGGCACTTGCCTCCAGTGCCTAAGGCCCTGGGTTCAATTCCCCAGGACCCACATAAGCCAGACCCACAAGGTGGTGGCCCTAGTGATTGCCTGCTCTCTCTCTGCTTGAAAATGAATAAATAAAATATTAAAAAAATTATCAAAAAAGAAGCTGTTTGGTTAGCTTTGGCAAGAACGGTTTCAGTGGCTTGATGAACATATACTGGCTGGTTTGGAGTAAGTGTATGAGAGAGAGTGTGGCAAGAATCTAGAGCCAGCCCATAAAGGCAACTGGTTTTTTGTCTTATAGGAAGAGGAACAGTGAAAACACTGAGTCTAGGGAGTTTTTGCAAAGATAGGAGACATTAGACTTTGTTTTCGAAATACCCCAGTAGAGACTGTCAAGCAGAATGGATTGGACAGAGGAGCTGATGGCAGGAGTGAGGTCCTTGAAGAGGCAAGAGGTCCTGGAACCCCAGACAAGAACGGAGGGGCTGGTCTCAGGAGCAGGGCCACTGGAGGGGAGGATAGTGTGGAGAACATGGGTCCATGAGGCCAGGAGAGCTGGAAAGATGAGCTGGTTCTTTCCTTTCTCAGTGAAATGAAGAGGGAGGTGATGAGCTGTCAGCAAGGAGGGTGGGAGTTGGAGGTGAGGGAAGACAGTGAACCAGAAGAAAGAAACCAGGGCAGGGCCATGGAGCACCTGTCCTCTCTGCAGCCAGGCAGGTAGGGGCCGCGGGTTCTCTGGGGTGTTCTTCTGAACCCGTGTAACTGGGATAGCGTTTGTGAAGTAACCTAACCATGGGAGAAATCTCTGTATTTTCCAGGACCCGAATTCAAGTCCTCAGAACCCATATTTTTAAAAAAAGTTGGGCATGATAACATATGCTTTTAATCTTAGTGCGGGGTGTTGGGAAGTGGGGACACTGATCCTGTGGACTCACTGGCCAGAAAATCTCGTCTACTTATCCAGGCCCAGGCCAGTGAGAGACCCTTTCTCAGAAAAGGTGCTTGTCTTCCCTCCTCCACATGCATGCACACACACTTGGCACCTGCACACACAACCATGGACAGACAGACAGACAGACAGACACGCACACACACACAGAGAGAGAGAGAGAGAGGGAGAGAGAGAGAGAGAGAGAGAGAGAGAGAGAGAGAGAGAGAGAGAGAGAGAGAGAGAGAGAGAAACACCCAGCCGAGCAGCAGCGAGTGATGCAATATAAGAAAATGTAAATAGAAGGCTGTAGACCATAGTAGAATTTTTGCAGAGGGGTTCTGGGTGTGGGCACGTGTGTTTTTGTGCATGCGTGTTTTCCAGAAGAGATGTTGTGAGCCTTGGTAGGGGCTAAGGCTTCCCATCAGGTGAGAAACCTTCAGGCCAGAGAGGAGAGCCTGGCCTACCAAGTCCTCGGTGCTCACAGGCTTCATGGGTGCCAGGGTCTGCCTGGGGCACCGTCAGGCTTTGGCAGAGGAGTGCCAATCCAGGGGAATGATGGGGCTTAGCCAGAACACTTCAGTGAGACTCAAGGCCCTGGGAGAGACAGGCCCCAGCTGCCCTGGAATCTAAATCTAGGTCACTTTCCTGCTTGTATACATCTAAGGACATTTGATGTTTTCCACAAGGCCTATTTTTTTCCTTGGTAAAACTGAACAGTAGCCTGGGCTTAAACCTGGACTTGGATTTCAGTTCCACTCTGCCACACACGGTGATTAACACTCCACCTGCCTCTGGGCCTAGGAAACAAAGTGCATTCTGAACCACCAAGAAAAACCAAGACCAAAGGAGGTCACAAGAGATCTGTACATCCACTGCCTGTTCAAGACTGATCCAGACCTCCCTGCCTCTTGGAAGTCAAAGGCTCTTCCTTGGCACAAACTATGTAAGGTTGGGACAGCTACCCACCACCATCTCAGGCAGGTACCCAATGGGAGGGGTTCTGCCTTCGGCCAAAGCTGGCTCTCACTGACCTTGGGCTGTGTCCCTGCTAAGACAGTGGAGGGAAATGAAATATTTTCACTAGGATGCCGTGAGTCACCGGTGGGTGTTGGCTGGGGGACAACTCTGTAAACTAGCCAAGAGCTGTGGAGATGTGTGGATTTGTGACAGGGATTTGGGGGTTCCTTGCCAATTCTGGTGCTCCAATAAATCTAGAGTGCCTGGATCATTGTCATATGAATTAAAATAATTAAATTCATAGACCAGCAGAGAGTCAGGTTTAGAGAGGCTTTATTAGATTAAGAAGAGAAGAATATAGGAGGATCCCATCATGAGGGAAATAAAAGTCCACCTGGGAAAGCAGCCCAGCCCTTCACCACAGCCTGGTGTGATGAGGGGCCTTAACTAAGCCTGGCGATTCAGAGGTCTGTGCTGGCCCACCATGAGGGGAGAGGCAATTTACCTCCTTCAGGTAATCCTATCCCTGGCTCAGGAGAGCCAGAGAGGCAGCTGATTGGTCGGGGCTAGGCTGGTTTGGGAAGTTTAAGTCTGACCTAGCACACACAGCTCCAGGATTAGAATTCTAGTGAGATCTCCCACTCTAGGGAGGGGCTCAGGTTGTTTTCGGAAAAACAGGCTAGGCAGAGCCATCAGGAGCCAGCTCCAGCATAGGGGAGACTGCACTTTCAGGGCCCAGTCCCCCTCCGCTGCCTCAGATTCCTTGGAGATGGCCGTGCACTTGGCCTTTGCCCCAGGAAGTGCATCTGGATGCTGCTGACATTAGTGTGTTTCCTGAAAGTCTGGCTGTGCTGCAGGAGCAGGTGACTGTGTGTCCTACTCAGCCACACGCCGCTGGGATGAATCTCCAAACCAGGCACAGCTTTGGGAGGAAAATATTTATTAAAGTAATAGATTCAGGGGGAGTTTAATAATGAAGAAAAAGGCTGGCCCCTTTCACAGATCCAAGTGGAGAGAAAAATCCCATCACCTCCAGTCAGCACTGGCCTCAGACTGCTCTTTGCATATGTGTAGCTGGAATTTTTCATCTACCTTAGAAATACGCTAGGAGGCCAGGCCAAGGGGATACCTCCTTCAGCCAGGAGGCTGGAGACAAATCTTTTTTAAAAAGTTTTTAAATTTATTTTTATTTTTTAAGCAGAGAGAGAGAGGGAGAGAGAGAGAGAGAGAGAGAGAGAGAGAGAGAGAGAGAGAGAGAGAGAACGCATCAGGGCCACCACCTTGTGGGTCTGGCTTATGTGGGTACTGGGGAATTGAACCCAGGGCCTTAGGCACTAGAGGCAAGTGCCTTAACCACTAAGCCATCTCTCCGGCCCTGGAGACAAATCTTTACTACACTTTTGAATCCATTGATGGAATCAGACATGAAGGGGTCCTTGCAGCACCCTGAGGCTGAGCCACCCAGTTCACTTACCACAAGCTGTGTGTGGGGCTAAATTTAAATCAGTGTTAAAATAGTGACAATGAAAGACTCATTTCCTTGCTTGCATTAGGCGTGTTTCTAGTGCAGGAGAGAGTGTCCCTGGGGCACAGGGGGTCAGGAGCAGGGTTTGTGGACAGCTCAGCGGCCTGTTCCAGGGCCTGCTGACGTGCCCTCAGTGATGGGTTTGGGCACGAGCCAGACACATGCGCTTCTTGGAAGCCAAGTGCTCGGTGTAAATCAATGCTCCTTTGGCTTCTGCTGTGGTTAGTGCATCCAGACAGCCCTCCAGGGTCCCCTGTCTGTATCACCTATGTTCCTTGGGGTGCAGAGGGAGGTGGGAGCTGCTGGTGCTCAGGGTGCCTCTCCATTTCCCTCATTCTCTCGACATGCCTCCTCGGGGCCGTGGAAGGTGAGAATGCTGCGGAGGGATCTGGGTGGGATTCGGCTGGGAGCTTGGCAGTCTCGTTAATGGATGGCCTCCCTAAAACCCAGCCATCTCCCGGGCACACAGAAAGGAAATGACCGCTCCTTATTTTCTGCATGGCTGCCACAGGACATGGTCTAGGTAATGAGGGAAAGAGAAAGGAAGATGTGCAAAGGCCGGGACCACTCAAGTGGCCTGGAGGGGCAGATGGAAGGAATTAACACTAAACCATCAACCAGGATGGCCAGCCGGGCACAGCTCACCCTGTCACATGCTGCCATTTACAGTCACTGGGCACATCCCACGTGCCAGGCGCCCTTCTACTCAGTTCCAACAACAGTGATCACCACTGCTTCCCATTGTTCAGAAATGAGGTCATGTGTCTAAGGTCCACTTGAAAGGCACAGAACTGCCCTGGCTACTATTTCCCCAGTATCCGCTCTGCACTCTGTGCATCACTACCGATCCACACATGGGTTGGAGGATTCTGCTACTTCTGGGGTCGGGAACTTTGGGACAGGAACTCCATTTGGGAGACACGACTCTGGCAGGGATCTTGTCTTGCTCTGGCACAGGCTTTTGTTTCTCTTGTGTGTGTGTGTGTGTGTGTGTGTGTGTGTGTGTGTGTGAGAGAGAGAGAGAGAGAGAGAGAGAGAGAGAGAGAGAGAGAGACCATGGCAGGGTGCCCTGTGGACCTCTGAGTACAATGACAGGGTGTTGGTGTTGGTCTTCTCCTTCCACGTTGCTTGAGACACGCAGGAAATCCATGCCCTTATTTATTTATTTTTTTGCCACTTCCTATGCACCAATCTAGCTGCCTGTGAATTTCAGGATTCTCCTGGCTCCTCCTTTCATTGCTGAAGTGCACCGGGACTGTTCTTGCCACTTTGCGTCTGGCTTTACATGGCTGCTGGGAATTTGAACTCGGGCCAGCCGGCTGGGAAGCAAGCAAGCACCTTTAATTACTGAGACATCTCCCCAGCAGGCTTCTCTCTTGTGCCTGTCCCCAAATCTGCAGACATGGGCATTTTTTCTTAGCCTTGTGATGGTATTTGGGGCATGGTAACTTCCAAGCTGGCCTTGGCTTTGGAATTCCTTGATCTCTGGTGGAGAACCCCTTCCCAGGTTCCTGGCAGTTTAATGCCTCAGTAGCATAGGCCAGCTCTGCTGTTCCTCTCAGCATGACTTCTGGAGGCTTAAATAACAGTGTTTTGATGATGCTGGGAGTGTTCTTTTTATGGGACCTCTTTTCCCACAGCAAAGGAACTTGAATCTGTTTCTTCTCATATTTCATTTTCAATTCCCTCTGGTGTTTCCTTGCTTCTTTCTACAAGTTTAACTTTAACAAAATTGCTTCAAACTGCTTCTTCAGTTCTCTCCCTGCCTTTTAAAAGTGGCTTTCCACCATTTACTGGCTCTGAGTCCCCCCCATAGGACTTTCTTGGGGAGATGTGAACTACCATCTATTTACCCTAGATTAGATACCAAGGACGGACAAGAAACCGAATCCACTGAGTGTCTCACCAAGAGACAGTGAGTTTATTTGGGGTTACTTGCAGGAGCATGGGCAATGGAGAGACAGCCCACAACCCAAGAAAGAACCTTCCACCCCTGAAGCTGCAACCACTGCCAGGTTCTCCGGGAGATGCCTCTGTGAACCGTGGTCCCCTCACTAAACATGTCTCTCTAGAGTGGAGTGGACACAGAATTAGGTGTTGCTGTTCTTGTCTATTTTATTTTGTAACTGGTTGTAGGTTGCCAACAATGGCCTGAAGCTATGGAGAAGCCATGATTCCTCTCTGGATTTCTGCCTCCTTCCTTATCCACCCCTGTTGCCAGACCCACGCATCTCTGCTGCGGGCTGGTACTCGGCTCCTACATCTGCACATACTGAGGAAACTCTGCCTCCAACATCTTCTCCACCTCTTCAGGTGGTTCCTTCTAGTGTCATGGCTTCAGATGTCATCATCCATGTACTGTTGACACTCAGATGGGCACTTGTAGCGTGCACTGCTCCTCGAGGGGCAGAAATGAATCCCCAGTGTCCCCGCTAGCCTCTCAAGCAGGGGGCACGAACCAGCCACCCTGCCCTTCCTCCGGCTCTGTGGCTTCCCTCCATCACCGCTCTTCTCTGTCGTGTGCGGAGTTCTCCACCAGCTTCCCAGAGCCCCATCTTAGGGATGGGGCTTCGGTACTATGACACAATCCCTTCAGGAGTGCCATCGTCTCTACAACTTGATTTAGGCTAACGGGGAAGTTTTGGCACAGGCATATCTGGGTTTTTACTGCTGCATTTCCCCACCAAGTTCGTGTCCTCTAATGCAAAAGAATTATACACAGGGTCAGAAATATGTACTTCTTTTTTCTTAAAAATATTTTTATTTATGAGAGAGAGAGAGAGAGAGAGAGAGAGAGAGAGAGAGAATAGGTGCACCAGGGCCTCCAGCCACTGCAAACTCCAGATGCATGCGCCACCTTGTGCATCTGGCTTTATATGGGCACCGAGGAATCTGCAAAGCCATCTCTTCAGCCCAGAAATATGTACTTCTTATCACACATTTATTCTGATTTTAGTTAAGGGAAGGGGGAATTGGATAGGAAAGTCCCCCAGTCACCACGTGGTCTGTGAGGTTCATAAAACATCACCAAATTGCACAAAGTCACCCCAAAAGTGGAGAAAACAAATAGCACACATGTTAAAGAGGAATTCCCTTCCTCCCCCCTCTCTGATTCCGGTACCGAAATCAGAGAGGGGGAGGGGCAGCACTCACCGGCCCAGTCCCCAGCGTCTCCCACCAGCGGTCCAGACAAAGGGAAAAAACTGCCCGCTCAAGTTTAAGTCAGGGCTTTTAAAGGTTTTCTTGCTGGGGGAGTGGCAAAGCTCTGGGAGTGTCACCAATAGTGTGACATGAGGTCACCTGTCTGAGGCCATGCCTTCTCTACCTGTGGGAGGGGTCTTCCTCCTAATCTCTCTCAAGACAATGTCCTTTCCATTCTCATGGCCACCATTCGATCAACTCTATTCCAAGCTACTGCTGTTCCTTCTGGAAGTCACAGATGCCTCCTAACTGATCCCATTCTCCACTTAAAAGGCTTTCTTTATGATAGTTTGTTCACATAAACCCCTATTGCCCACATCTTATTGCCCACTCCTGCGGAACCCCTTCTTCAGACCACTTACCAGTGGCTTCACTGTGAAGGGAACAACTCCCTATGTGGTAGTTTTGAATAAATGTCCCCCCAAAGAATTAAGGGTTTATTAAAATTGTAAATTGTCTCCAGCCAGTTCTGGCTAGAGGAAGTGTGTCACCTTGGCCAGATCCTAGGGTTCAGCCCTAAGGTATTTCTGGGGTGGGTCTGGAATTTTAGCTATACATATGCAAAAAGCAGTCTGAGCTCAAGCCTGGAGTTCCTCTTGTGAGTTGGGAGTATGCTTGCTTGTGGTGCTGGTGGTGGGCTTCTGTCTCTATCTCTGCTTGGATCTGTGAAAAGGGGGCCAGCCTTCCCTTCTTCCCCTGGATCTGTTCAATAAATATTTTCCTCCCATAATCGTGCGTGGTTTGGAGATTCATCCCAGCGGTGTGTGGCTGACTACGACACCCTATCTCCAGCAACTGTTAGCTGTCCCTTGCTCCTCAGGGAGCCTCCCACGGCCGAATATTGACTGGTCCTCATGAGTGTAATGGCCACGTCGTGCCTAGCAGTCTTCCCTGCCTTTCAGACCTCACATCTCTTTCCTGCCATGTTCCTGATCCTTGGAGGATTGGATGAAATGCCCACACAGGGTTGCTGTTCGGCCCTTTATAGCCTATCCTCCACTCAACAGAAATGGCCTTACTCATTTGCTTAAAACTCTCCAGTGACTTACCAACACATTAAAGTCCAGGCTGAAGGCCCTTTGTCTAAAGTCCCTTCTTCCCATCCAGCCCGTCTCTGCTCACTTGTGGGACCCTGCCAAGGGGCATGGAAGATGTAGGGTTTTGCTGAGTCTGGCAGGCTTCTGGGACTGTCTCCTTATGAGGAAGTTGAGGCAAAGTCTGAGGGCCCCTATAAATCTTAGCAATCCTGAACACTCCAGCTCCCAGGCAGGCCACAGCTGTGCCCTGAGATAAACAGGCAAATCAAGGCCTAAACTTAGCCCAGCTGCAATAACAAACCTAAGCAATAAGGTTACATTTCCTCTGCTGACATCACCATTCTAAAATGTCTACTATACATGTATAGAGTCACATAACCCCCTCAATTTATCTATGCAAAATAGGTATCCAAAGGATACTGGCCCCTACCAATCAAACTCATGAGATGCTCACAGATCTTGCCCCTACCAATCTCCTTGCTTCTTTTGCTTCTACCTCTGACTTTCCTCTATATAAACAATTGCTCTCTATACACTAAACAAGAACTGCCCACTGCCACGTTTTCCCGAGAGTCTCATCTCTCGTTGGCTCACAGCTATTCCAAGCCTCTGCTCACCCAGCTCCGTGGACGAACAGAGAGTTGATGTGCGCTGCGACTCCCTAACTAACCCACGGACCCAGACTCACTGTAGCCGGAGCTTCTTCTCCAAGTGGGAGCTTGTGCTAGCGGCCCTGTGACGGACAGCACCAGACCTCAGATGCACACAGCTATCCATCCTCATTCTACACTTAAGAGGACCTCACGCTGACTAACTCAGTTAATCCATGCCCAGCTCCACTGGGAGGGTCTGCTTGAATGGCTAATGCTTTGGGTCCCTGCTCTCCACGGTGACTTAAACCCCAACCTGCTCCATGTGTGGTCATTTCAGGACAGGCAAGGCAGAGTAGTCTGAGAGGAGACACCAATTGCACGGGCTGCTCACAAATGTTACTTATATCACATCTGCTTACACTCCACCGGCCAAAGCAAAGTCATAGGATCAAACCCCACAGCGGAGGTAAGGGGTGTATTCTTCCCACAGTGGGAGCAGGAGAATAATATGTCCATCTACTGACTGACTATCCAAACCACACTCATTCCTGCCTCAGGATGGTTCCCCCTGGTCCATCTGCTTCACCTCCTGGGTGTTCACAAGCCTGCTTCTCACTGTTCAGTTCTTAACTTACATGTTACCTCCTCAGAGAGGTCCTTAAAAGGCTGTCATGGCTGAAGAAATCTCCTCATTCACTGTCTACCACATGCCCTGTTTGGTCTTTTCCATCACAATTTCCATCTTTTTCTTTTTTCTTTTTATTGTCCATAATGAGTTACAATATTCAGTGGGCAAACAATGAGTTGTTATCCCCAATTCCCCGCTGCCCTCCCCTCCCCACTCCGCTGGATAACCTCCTCCATGGGTCATCTGGATCAGTCCTTGTGACAGGGGACCATGGATAGCCTAGTATTCAGCCAGGTTCTCCTGGCCATGCCTCTGGATAATCTCCCCCACCACGGCTCTCACAATCTTTCCGCCTCCATCTTTTTAAATTTATTTTTTATTTTTTGGCATAGGGTCTTTCTCTGTGGCTCCCATTATCCTTGAACTTGCTTTGTAGCCCACTCCTGCTTTGAGTTCCCGGTGGTCCTCCTGCCTCAGCCTTACATCCAGCACCTTTTTTGATGCCTTGACCTTGCTCAGCTTACCTATTTACCTGTTTTGTTCTATGAGAATGCAGTTTTGGAGGACTACGCTTGTCCATGAAATAGTCCAGGGACAGGACAGGAAGCTGGAACAGAACGTGCCACATACTGGGTGTTGAATCAGCATTCGCTCTTGGGCTGGGTGTCCAGGACTTACATGTCTTAAAGCCTAACTGTTGACAGTTCTAGCCCTGAGCACCGGGGCTCCCAGCATGCACCGCCACATGTCATGGGGTTACTCGAATGACCCATTGCAGTCCACGACAATGAGGGAGCCTATTAGTATTAATTTATAAGCATCATCATGGAAATGGAAAGCCGTGATCAAACGCAGCCAGCAATCGCCTGGATGCATGAGCGTTCCTCCTGAGAGTTATGGTCTCACAACCATTTCTTCATGTGCAGTGGGAGCTTCTGTCGGCACGAAGCATTTGAATCCTGCACAGACTAGAAGCACGCTAATTTTAGATGACATGATAACCCGTTAAGTGATAGCTAATACCTATCTGTACATAGGAAATAACACTTTGAAATGGAATGTTGTTTGTTCACCCATTAGTAAGAGGCCAAAATTGAAGGTATAAAACCTGAACCTGCCTAGTTCCTGGCACCCACAATCCTATCACTCAACTGAGTGGTGGGGCATAATTCCTCCTTGTAGGAGTACTGAGCAATACCTGAAGAATTACCTGATACAGTGGCATCTCTCTTCTAAATGAGGACATCAAGGCTCAAAGCCAGAAGGACTTGTCCACGAATACGTGGAGAGGAATGGCTATACCATGACCTTTTATTCTGCTCATTTGAGCTCCGGGTTCCTTCTGCTTCTGTATTCTGGACTTCCATTAAAGTGAAAATCTTTTTACAAGGAAAAAATATATATATTTTTGTTTAAAGGCTCTAATTAGTTAACAAATAATGAGATCATGAAAAGGCCAGAGTAGTATTATCCTATTACCAGGCAAAGAAACCAAGACATTGAGGACTCAGGCAGTGGCAGAGCCCACTGAAATCATGTCCCTGGGGCTGGAAAAGACTTCTCTGTCATTTGGATTGTGGCTTTATGTCAGGGTGTCTTTTGGTGCTTCACTTGGTGGATGGAGAAGCTCAGGGCCTAGAGGAACTCAAAGGAGCCCACAGACTGAAGCTCTGTAGAAACCATCAGACCAAGGCGCTGGTCTTCCGAGAACTTTATGGTGGCAGGAAGTGATGTGAAGACATGTGGTGTCTACAAGTCCTGCCCGCTGTCCACTTACAAGGAATATGGTATTGTACGTGTGCTGTGTTCATCAGGGATCAGAACCAACAGGAGAGATTTATGCATGTGTGAGTGTGTATGCATGTGTGTGTATGAGAGAGGGACTTTTTAAAAAATATTTTTTTAATTTATTCATTATCAAGCAGAGAGATGAGAGAGAGAGAGAGAGAGAGAGAGAGAGAGAGAGAGAGAGAGAGAGAGAGAGAGAGAGAGAAAGAGCGCACCAGGGCCACCACCTTGTGGGTCTGGCTTATGTGGGTCCTGGGGAACTGAACCCAGGGCCTTAGGCACTGGAGGCAAGTGCCTTAACTGCTGAGCCAACTCTCCAGCCCGAGAGAGGGACTTTTTAGGGTCTCACATGATCGGGGAGGCTGAGAAGTCAGGCTGTTTGTGAACTGAAGATTTTGGGATGCTGGTTGTGTGGCTCAGTCCAAGCCCAAAGCCCCAGGACTAAGGAAACCACTGGTGTGACTCAGTCTGATACAGATGTCTCGGAACCTGGGAGGATGCTAATGTAGGTCCTGGAGTCCAAGACCTGATGGCCTTGAGTTCTGATGTCCAAGAACAGAGCAGTCTGTCCTTGTTTCAGGAGAGAGAGGAAGTTGCCTTTTTGCTTCATTCTGGCATCCATCCGCTGGCCAGTGACTGCCCACATTGAAGGCTCAGCTTCTTTAACCCCTGACTCACATACCAGATGCCTCTGGAAACACCCCCTCACTCCACAGAACACCCTCAAACCATCTTCCCTCATGAACTAGATGCCTCCAGAAACACCCCACACCCCAGAGACACACCCCCCAAACGATTTTCTACTCATTCTCCATTCAGAGTGACCCCTAAAATTATCACAGACTTCAAACTGACTTCACACTCCTAATCTATAAGGTGGGGAGAATAATCTCCACCTCTTTAGATATGTAGTAAGAAACCAGAGTGTGGTGTCACAGCGGAATTTAAAACATCGTGGATGTTCTTATTTCAAGTGGCCTTGAACGTGGCGCTTTCCAAGTTCCATCATGGGGCCTTGACATGAGGGACAGTGGGGATTTAATTATGTGGTCATCTTGACACTTTCTCCAGCCATCAGTTCCTCTGCTATTTATGCCTCCGTTGGTTTGGGAAATGGAAATCCAGGTAAGACATAAAGTTGCCAGTTCCACACCATCCCACTCTGAAGGACCTTGGGAGTACTTACGGTCCTTCCACATGGCTGAGGTCCACACCACTCCCACGGCTGACAAAACCAACCCTCATTTCCTTTGCCCTCTAAAGGAGAAGTCTCCAGTGACAACTCTGTCATCAGCTGACCGTGGTCTGCTCCCTTTGGTCCAGCGAGATCTTGTTCACAATTACATGCCTGGCTTCCTTCTTATAAAACACCTGGTGCCCATAATACAATTTTTGTAGAACACTTGAATATTGCCTCAGAGTGATGGGTAGTTAGGACCCGGAAGGTAATTGCATGTGTTTAAATAGTGGACAATGTCCCTTCTCTGAGGCTCTGTGTGGAAAAGCCATCCTGTGCGGTCATGCCTGTTTGGGGAGCTTTTGTTTAGGTTTCATTCATACTAAGGATTGCAGAGGGGTGAGGTGTTAGAGGGAAGCCAGCCTTGAGCTTCAGACCTTCCTGGGCCGCATGGTCTCCCTTGGGCCTTGGTGCTAATAGGCTTTTGTCTTCCTTTGTCCTTGGGGCTGGCCTCCAAGGTGGCAGAATGTATATCTTTAATTACTTTGGTTGGCTAGATCTCTGAGCCTCAGTTCTCCTTTTCCCCTTGACATAACCAAAGAGGGCTGAGCTTGTCCTATGAGAAATCTTTCACCCCGTTTTTCAGTGAAATTAGAGGATCCAGTGCTCTCTGTCGACTTCCTGTTGTCCTCACAGTAAGATCGTTTACTTATCTACAAACATTAAAAGTTATTATCTTTAAATCAATGAATTGTAGAAGGTAAAAAAAAACTTTTGGCTTCATTTGTCTGACATTATACATGTTTCTAACATTTTTTGACATATCCTTTCTCATAGTGCTTTTTGTTTTGCTTTTATAGTTTTTGAGGTAGGGTCTTGCTCTGGAATTTACTATGTAGTGTCAGCGTGGCCTTGAACTCATGGCGATCCTCTTACCCCTTCCTCCAAAGTGCTGGGGTTAAAGGTGTGTACCACCATGCCCAACTCACATGGTGCTTTGGGAAGTTTGAAGTCCAATATCCTAATTTCTTTTGTAGTTAGCTTTTTGTGTCTTATCTAAAGAAATTCTTATTTATTTTAAAGTTGAAGAAATTTTATCTCCTAGTTATTTGTGGTTCCAGTCTTAATGCTTCTCTCATAGACCAAGCATCTTGACTTGATTTATTTTTTGTGGTGTGAGGTTGAGGTTGAAGCTTCTTGGTATCCTGTGTTATAGCCCTCTCCCGGGTCACCGACAGTGACCTTGTCAGAACTCTCTTGTGTGCATCGTATGTGGGTCACCCCTGTGCTCTCCCTGCATCCGTGGTCGGCAGCTTGGTCCCTACAGGAGTGCTACATGAAGTCCTGCAATCAGACAGTCAGCTTGCCCACTCTCCTCTTTTTATTGTTGATTGCTTGCCTGTGCCCAGTCTTTCCTACTTTAATCTGCGTTTTAGACTCAGTTGTAACGCTCTTCAAAAATTCTGCAAGGAATTTTACTTTTGATTGCTTTAAATCTATGTATCAATTTGGGACCATGAATATTTAAAAATATTGAGTTTCCCACATCTTAATCTTCAAGTAATGTATCTCTTTTTTTCTATGACTGTTTTAATGTCAAGTTCTTTTACGTTTCTGATTCCAATGCCGTGCTATCTTGTGATACATGTAACATGGAAGCCATCTCAACTTATTTTGCACAATAGACAACTCTTTCTCTTAACCTGGATGGACAGCAATAAATGAATGAGTAATACAATTTGTGAATTAAAATCTGAAGGAAATTACTAGGCTATCCATGGTCCCCTGCCACAAGGACTGATCCAGATGGCCCATGGAGGAGGATATCCAGCTGATTGGGGATGGGGAGGGGGGCATTGGGGAATTGGGGATAACAACTCATTGTTTGCTCACTCAATAATGTAACTCATTATGGAGTTACATTAAATAAATATATATTTAAGACAAAAAAAATCTGAAGGAAATAGGATGATGGTCAAAGTCGTACAGTCTTCCAATAACAAGAACCTAAGATTCCCAGCTCACCAAGCATAGCTCTATGGGTTTAGCTTCAGTTCTTCTATTTAGTTTTTGTTTGTGTGTCCATGTGTGTGTGTGTAGTGAGGTACGTATGATGTGTGGTGTCTGCATGGGTGCGTGCTGTTGGGTGCCTGCCATGTCTCGTGTGTTGAGTGCCCTCTTACGTTTTATCCGCATATTTCCTTGAGATGGGGTTTCTCCCTCAATCCGGAGCTGCTGTGCCTCAGAAAGCCCCAGCGACTGTTCTCTCTGCCTTCCCCTCTCCCCCCTCAGACTGGGCTTACTGATGTGTGACCACAAACAGCTTTTTCCGATATCATGCATGTCAAGGGCTCTTAAGTGCGAAGCCATCCTCCTAGCCTCAATTCAGGTTTTAAAACGACTTCTTAGAAATATCCTACTCTCCTTAATGTTAGGACCTCCAGTCAAAACACCCCCTTTTCATCCACAGGTGAAACACGACTTCTGTAACGAGCTCAGTGGTCGAGCCCTTAGTGTGTGAGAGGCACTGGGGTCAATCCTGTGAAGAGGACACGGACACCCACGTGTCCTAAGCCAGTACTGGATAATACTGGTTGTCCAGATCTGGTCACATGTCTGCCGTGGGACAGGGTCATCCACTGAACCACGTGCTGGCTGAGACAACATGGTGTCTTCCATGAGGAGGAAGAATGCAGGTGGAGGAGAGAAAGGACAAAGCCAAACCCCAAACCAGAATCCGGGCGCCTCCACGTCCTGGCCACTCTCAGCCGGAGTCTCTGTGTTGGCTCTTTAGGAGAGAAGGCTCAGCAAGTCAGCTGGTTTGTAGTGGGCTGAGGAGTGTCGGTTCGTGAATGATGTTGACCTCAAAGACTCCCCAGGCCTGTGCTGTCTGCTTTTCTACACAATCCTTTTGGGCTGCCATTTCTCATCGGCGACTTAGATGAAGATATCACAGATAAAGACTTTTAGGTAAACTGCGCTTAGAATTTGGGTTTGTTTTGGGGTAGTTCAGTTGTAGAAAAATATAGGCAATTATAATCTAACTTTTATTTCTGCATGTGTGTGTGTGGTGTAATGTGTGTGGTGTGGTGTAATGTATATGTGTGTGTGGTGCGGTGTAATGTGTGCGGTGTAATGTGTGTGTGGTGTGACGTAATGTGTGTGTATGTGTGGTGTAATGTGTATGAGTGTGGGGTGGTATAATGTGTGTGTGTGTGGTGTAACGTGTGTGGTGTGGTTTATTTGTGTGTCTGTGTGTGGTGTAATGTGTGTGTGTGTGTGTGTGTGTGTGTGTGTGTGTGTGTGTGTGTGTGTGTGTGGCGGGATGTGTGCCCACTATGAGCCCATGCAGTGTCCTGTGCGCTCGCTCCCCTGCAGAGGCTGGAATGTCAGGTGTCCTGGTCCCTCGCATTCTGCTGGTCCTTACTTGAACCAGAGTCTCTTTCTGGTTCCAGAGCTGGTTTTCCTCCATCTTTCTGCTCCATCCGTTCCCTGCTCTCCGTTCCCCACAGACTGCGGCTCCTGACATGTGTGGCCAAACCCAGCTGTTCCTGTGGGTCTTTGGGACTCCAGCGGCCTCTCAGTCCTCCCAGGCCCTCACACTTGCTCAGGAAGTGCTCTTGACCATGGAGCCATCTCTCTGGCTCCAACCTCTAACTTTCTGTTATTGTTGAGTAAGGCGCTAAATAATGCAACTTCAGTCTATTCTCCCAACCAGCATTTTACCATGATAAGACCGTTTGTTTCCATAAAGAAGAGAAAGGCCATGAGGCCACATGAAAAGACAGCCCTTCTCAAGACGGGAAAATTGGCTGCCTTGTGCTGACATTAATATAAAATAACACGATGTATGCAGCACAAACAAGTGTAGCATAAGAATTCAGTTTTCTCTTTGAGTTTTAAAAATTACAATGAATCTAATTTCTGTAATTTTCTCTCCATAGATTTGTCATTTTGGAAATTTATGCTTGACAGTAGATCATAGCGTGTGACCTCAACGCCAGCCTGTGGACTTGATTGCTTTTCAGGCTTACAGAAAGTTCTGGATTTATAGCTCTGCTGATAGAAAGAGAGGAACAATACTCTTAATGATATTTCACTCAATTCAGATTATTTTATACCTCATCACCTTGATGGAAGCGGGTGGGCCGTGGGCTGGGATGATGCAGTGAACGAGTAGCTGTTCTCTCCCTGTTCATCCCAGGCTCTGTTTTTGGCCAACACAGGAAGTTATGAAGGATGGGGAGGAATAGTTTCCTAGCTGAATGTTGGAAGAAGGCCTCTTTGCAGCTCCACGGACTGAAACCAGGACCAGAAACTGACAGGGTGGAATTTGCCGGATTCATGCAAAGTTCTTCCTGTGGCCACGTCTCAGCGTCACTAGAACGTGAACATGCTGGTCTTTTTCTTCGGTGTCCTGTCATACAGAGATGTCCTTGTCTATGTGTCAGCCTCTATGATGTTCTCCACATATACACTTGAGATCAATTCACATGAAAAAGACCTGAAGTGGCCCAGAAGAGCCAATGCCTACAATCTGAGCCCACTGTAAGTGGGACGCAATGTCCAGATCCTCGGAGAGAGCAGGTGCACAGAGCAGGGTTGTCAACATCCTGGACCATCCTGGTTTTGTATGGTGGGGACCCTCTTATGCTTTGTGTTATAGTAGCACCACGCCACATGTGAGCACCCAAAATATCTCCAGACATTGTCACATGGCCCCGAGGGATGTGGGCAAATGTCCCTATTTATAAAGCCTTTCACTGAGTATTCAGCCAGTGACCCGTGGAGGTTGAAGTCAGGTCTGGGCTGTCCATCTTAGGAGGAAGATCCGCACACTCAGTTCAGAGCAGAGGGCTGGGCCCGGTTGAGATGGAGAAGCAGTAAGTCAGTTGAAAGCCAGAGAAGCTAAGTGCTTCCAATGGAGGAGGAGGGGCGTCTCCAAGCTGTTTTGCTATAACCCCAACCTTGGATGAATCCCTCCTTCATTCAACCACGGAGAGCCCCCAAGTTCCCAACTCCCCGCTGGGCTCTCCGATGTCCTCAGGGTTGTGAGCCTCATAGACCTTCCTACCCTATGCTCTCAGAAGCCATTCTAAACCCTTCCTTTTTTTTTCCTCACTGCTGTGTCTGAAACTCCCAAAGCTCTTTCTTTTCTTCCGAATCTCACCCAGTTTTCACCTATCTCTTTAATCTCAGCCATAGGCCCATCCTCTCACAAGCTAACTGGTCTGTCAGAGTTGCGTTCATACCTCCTGTTTCTAGAAACCGCTTTCCTTTCTTGCAGCTTTGGTCTGCTTCGTCTGTTTTGTGTCCCGTCAGGCAGCTCAGGCTTCCATCACAAGTTTCCACAGTCTGCGTGGCTTAAACCACAGACACTTGGACTTCCCAGCTTGCAGAACTGAGGGAAGCAAGGTGTGATCCTGGCAGGGTCAGGCCCCAGTGAAAGTCCTCTTCCTGGCTCACAGATGGCTACCTTTCTGCTGTGCCATCACATGGATCGAGAAAGAGGAGGCAAACCCTCTCGCATCTTGCTATAACGTGCCAATTTCTGACTTTTGTGGCCCCATTTAAAAGCAGTTCCCAACTCAGGTCCCTGTATTCCAATCCCACAACACCAAAGGCTTCAGCATATGAGTTTGCATTGGGATTCATGAGTCTATCTACATCACCTCCCTAAACCCCACACAAGTCTTCACCCTGCATTCATTCCCTCCTACCATCACGAACCTTCTCTCCCAGTCCTGCCTCAAGCCATGACCAGCCCTGGGCTAATGCGGGTCTCATCATGCTGTCATCCTACTTAGAGCGTGGTCTGAAGAATCCAAACTCCTTAGCGTGACGTTTGACCCCTTCCCCGACTCTTGCACCTTTATGGTGATAGCCTTGGTCTTTGGTGTCCTGTCATACAGAGATGTCCTGTCTCCGCTTCAGCCTCTTTGATGTTCTCCATATATACACTGTTTATTCTTTTTCTTTTTTCACACTGTTTTTTCTTGACCCAGCTCGAGTGACAGAATCAAGTGATTTCTGTCTCTGTAATATTTCTTAAAATTCCATTCAGTCCACCTTTGCTCCTTAGTTCTCTCCATCTTTGTCTGTTAGAGTGTACGCTTCCAGAGGGCAGGAAGGAGCTCCACCCATCTGTTCCTGGGTTATGTCAGGGCCTTGCGCACTCGGGAGCCTGCAATGCTCAGAAATGTAAGATTGCTTCTGTGGAGGGAAAGAGGACAAAAGTCAGACCTGTAGCTGAGTTCTTGATTTTGACTTAATCAGAGGAGAAATGCTGACCAGTGATGGGAAGTGTCTGAGAGGTAGTGAGTACCTGTCTATGTGACTGCAAAACCTGGAAAGGCAATCTCGTGGAGCTATGGAGAGAGAGAGAGAGATTCCTGAATTCCCAGGAGGCTGGATTTAGGTCCTGTAAAATGGGTTTCTCAGTCTTGGCACAGCTGATATTTGGGGTTAGTCTTTCTTGGACGTGGTGGTAGGGACTGTCTGTGTGTCACAGGGTATTTAGCAGTGTCCTTGGCCTCTACCCGTTAGATGCCAGTATCATCCCTACACCGTGACCTCAAAAATATCACCAGGCACACACCCTTAATCCCAGCACTTGGGAGGCAGAGGTAGGAAGATTGCTGTGAGTTTGAGGTCATCCTGGGATGACACAGTGAATTCCAGGTCAGCTTGGGCTAGAGGGACACTCTACATAGAAAAACAACAACAAAAAAACCCAATAAATAAAAAACAAAACATGCAACACTTGAGGCTTCCTGCAGTGAAATCTCTGGCCTGCGGTTGTCATGCTGTTCTCCAGGCATCTGTCCAGTTGCTCCCCTGGCCCATCTGTCTCGTCAGTCTGGCTCTGTTCTCAGCTACGCAGTCTGTGTCGAGGCTGCTCACCACCAGCACATCTGGAATCATGACTGGAAACCCCAGAAGCGTTGGTTACACCCTGATTCTGGGGCCTTGAAGATTATGAAGAGTCCTAGACTGTGACTCCTTAGAGAAACGGAGGGTTGCACTCTTTCTGCCTCTCGATGTGTGGAAGAAAGAAATCTGTGAAAAGGAAGGGAGAGAGGAAGTGATGGAACAGGGCCTTTGGTGGGAGATGCCAACTTCCAGCTCCGCCAGGGACCATCTGAAGTTAACATTTGGGATCTTCTGACAAAGACAAGGTCTCGATGATTGACAGGTTCAGGGGACAGTTGGAGGCAAAACTTGTCTGTCTGCACCACAGTCAGTTACCTGGGGCTGACAGCCATGGTTGCCTGTGTCAACGTAGCTAAAGGTGCAGGTTTTGTGTGGTTTGGACCCAGAAATGATGTAAGCTGAAAGTGATGGATCACAGTTAGCCTGCTAAGTCATCGCTCAGTGAAACGTCACGCTGTCCCATCAATCGGTAGTAATGAAACAAGATGAAAGAAAACTGAGAAACGCCTCCCATCTCCTAGGATTTCTGTTTTTTTTCTAATTGTCCATAATGAATTACATCGTTTAGTGGGCCAACAATGAGTTGTTATCCCCAATTCTTCATTGCCCCCCCTCCCCATCCCTAATCGGCTGGATATTCTCTTCTGTGGGCCGTCTGGATCAGTCTTTGTGGTAGGGGACCATGGGGAGCCCAGTCTTCAGCTGGGTTCTCCAGGCCCAAGTGTGTTGTTACTGAGGGGTGCCATGTCTCTGATATTCTCCCCCACCACGGCTCTCACAATCTTTCCGCCCCCTCTTCCGCTCAGGGATAGGTGCACACGTGGCTGGTTGGGGAATCTTACTGTTTCTTAGTTTCTTTTTCCCACACATAAAACCTGAAGTTTGATGTTAATCCCATTTGACAGTGTCTATAAAAGACCAAAAAGCTTGGCTGTGTGTGGTGGCACACACCTTTAATACCGAGGTAGGATTGCTATGAGTTTGAGGCCAACCTGGGGTACAGAGTTCCAGGCTAGCCTGGGCTACAGTGAGACCCTGCTTTGGAAAAAACAACAATACTGAGAAAAAAAATCACTTCCAAGATCTTCAAGGTCATTTGTCCCCTTTGAAGAATAAGGTGTGGGAGGAAGGCTCAGCCCAGCACCCCCAAGAGGACAGTCCTCAGAGCAGTAAACTGCTCTTGTCTTCTGTCCTGAGGGAATAAGTTAAGTTTTTTTTTCTGTCATGAATGTTCAAGCTGCTGTCTCATTTATCCGCCAAAGATTCAGGGTTATCTTGCTATGCAAACTGCAGGGGTGTGTGTGTGTGTGTGTGTGTGT
>PVHP010008065.1:0-54509 GCA_004024765.1 Zapus hudsonius | reverse complement strand
ACAGTATGATCATCTCAATTTGTGTAGAACAGCATTTGAAAAAACAAACAAAAAAACAATCCTTTCTCAAGACCAACATAGTCACCTAGGGCTAGAAGGGGCCTTCCTCGATGGTCCAGGCTGTGTAAAGGAACCTTCTGCTAATGGCAGAGTGAGTAAAACCAGGAAGAACACAGCCACATTTTCTTTCAGTACTATTTTCCAACAATATTGGAAGTCTAAGAGACTTCTTAGGGGCAAGAAAACGAAATAAAAGGCATCCAAATTAGAAAGGAAAAGACATCATAATTTTATATGTAGAAGACCCTAAAGCTTATAAAAGCTAACAAGTTCAGCTAACAAGTTCAGTTGGAGGATACAAAAATCAAGGCACAAAAATCATTTTTGCTTCTAAACACCAACAATGAAAACAATCCAAACAGAAATTAAGAAAACCATTCCACATACAATAGCATCAGAAACAATAAAATACTTAGGAATAATCAAGAAGGCATAAGAATTATACATTGAAAACTAATAAATATTGCCAAAAGAAATTAAAGATAACCTATATAAATGGAAAGATAGCTCAGATTCAATGACTAGAAAACTCTACACTGTTATGGTTAACAATACCACCCAAAGTGCTCTAATGCAATCCCTATCATAATCCCAATGATGGGTTTTTTATTTTTGTGAAATCAGAAATCTCAGTTCATATGAAAATTGAAGTAACCCGGAATCGCCTAAACATTCTTGAAAAAGAACAAAGTTGGAGAATTCATACTCTGATTTCAGAATTTACCAAAAAAAAAAAAAAAAAGCCTCCAATAATCAAAACCTGGTACTTACTATATGAACAGCTAGACCACAGACATGGGGCTCATGGGAAAGAACCGAGAGCACAGAAGTAAACCTTATACCTACTGACAAAGGTGCCCAGACCATTCAATGTGGGTCTTTCCAACATGTGTTCAAAAGGATGAAGCTGTATCCATAAACCACACACAAAAATTAACTCAAAATAGATAAAATCCTAACACTGAGAGCTGAAAGTATGAAATCCTGAAAAGAAAACATAAGGGCAAATATTTATGATATAGGGAAATTGGCAATAGTTTTAAAAATTAGACACTAAAAGCACAAGCAACAAAATAGAAACACAGGTTAGTTAGATATCTGAAATAGAAAATTTGTGCATCAAAGTATACCTTCAAGAAAGCAAAAACAATGCACAGCACAGGAGAAAGAACTAATTGTAAACACATGCTTCATGAGGGAATGAAAGCTGAACAGACTTCTCTTCCAAGCAGGTACAAAGGAAATCATAGAGGTAAATATAAGTAAAAACAAAGAGTCCACTTCAACCTACCAGGATGAGCAGTAACAAGAGGACAGTAGTATCAGTGAGAAGGAATAGAACATCACTGGGAATATCCAATAGTGCAGCTGCTATGAAAAACAGCTTAGCAACTCCTCAAAAAGTTGCATATGAAATTAAGTCCAACCAACAACTGTATTCCTCAGTACACACACAGTATGTATGTATGTATGTATGTATGTATGTATGTATGTATATATATGTATGTATGAATGTACACACCCCCCTCCAAGAATGAACAGGAATTAAACATATGCTTGTCACCAATGTTCCCAGAAGCATTATTCACAACAGTAAATTGGTAGAACCATCAAAAGAGGAGTGGATAACCCAAAATGTGTTAACAACAAAGTCTTAGCCAGCCATGAAAAGAACTAGTATGAATAAATGCTAAAAATGAATGATGACAACATGTTAAATGAAATAAGCCAAACACAAAAGCACAAACATGGTATGATTCCACTCACACAAAATATCTACAACAGAAAAATTCAGAGACAAAATGTAAAATTAATGACTACCAGAAGCTCAGGGGAAGGAACATAGAAAATTATATTTTTAATGAATTCTGTTTCTGGAGCGGTAAAAATTTTGGAAAGATGTAACTGTTGTGCATCCTTATGAATTCAATTAATGCTATTTAAAATATTGCATTTTAACACCACAAAGAAATTAAAGAAAAACCAGAATGAATTGTCTTGAGTGAGACAGACTATATCATGTTAAATACTCTTTCAAAACTAAGCAGATACAACCTCACAGAGTGTAGACACTATATACACCTACATTACATTCGATACATGTTACCACCACCACCTGGAAAGAAAACAAAAAAGGGCTTCTTCTCTTACCTTGAGGAACCCTGTCAGCTTAAGAGGATTTATGTGTTCAAGGTTCAAACTTCCTGAGTTTCAATTCTCTTATCCAAAGTTTTCAGAATCTGAATGAGGCTCAAGTGTCAATGAGCAAAAGCAACTAACTACAAGTGCTTGTTTGCTTGCCAAATTCCTTAACAAAATGAGGAAACATCCCTAAAACTTCTTAGGGAGAGTTTTATCTCACAACTGAAAATATTTATTCACCTTTCTGGTGAGAATCAACTTAGGGACAACTACGGGCCCCAATCTCCCACATGTGAAACACAGAGCCTACAAAATGACAAGCTGGTCCTTAGGAGTGCCATCTCATAAAATCACGGCTGGTAGAAGTGACCATCAGTGTTGGCGTAGGGAGCCTGCATTATTTCACAAAAGAACCAAAAAAGATATGTCCCCACTGCACAGCTTCTCCCAGGAAAAAACAGTGACTCGACAAAATCACATTTTATACAACATGAAGATTTTGTTATTATAAATTTCAAAACCAAATGAAGGGATTTTCACATAATATTTATAACCTTCAAAGTACAATATTAATACATGTCTGTCAGTTAGAAATAACAGCAGTTTGTTAGAATACAGGTTCAACATAAAACCAATTTACAAATGTGAAAAGTAGTAGTGGTCCAATATTCACCATTACACATGAATCTGTTTCTTCCAGAATTTAAAAAAAATTAAAATTTCAGTATCATGAAATATTAAAATAACACCCCAAAACATGCCACAATCACTATTCACAAATAAAGTTAAAATGAAATATACAAAAACTCACTTAATACTGTTAAATAACAATAAAAACTACAAGATTTCCTGAAGAGAAATGGTAGGACCCCTGAATGTTTTACAGTGAATGGCAGGAAACAAAATTAAGTTATGACTATTTTCATGATAAGGCAAAAATTTACATGACCATTTCAAAATATACCAATTAAGATTTATAGTTTATAAGATGCACTAAACAATAGTATTTATGTTTAAAACACTGTTACCAACACCGAAGTGTTTATGATGTTCAAGGAGATGCATAATTGAAATGATAGTTAGCATCTCTGATAAACAGGTTAACACCTACAAATGCTTTAAAGCAATGCTCTAAGTTCTCATCTCTCATTTGTAATTTGTCATGGCTCATTTCAGTATAGCTTGCAACTGATTCCAAGTGAATGTTATTGAAATATACAAAGCCCCCAACTGAAATAAACTGTTTCCCAATGTATCATCTTTTCTAGTAAAAGACATGGGTGTTTAAAACAAACAAGACCTTTCATGTCTGAATGGACATAAATGGTTAAATTTTAACTAAAGCACAATGTAAAATAGTTAATTAAGTGAATTAGCATACAAATACCCAGTAATATACAGTACACATTTCTAAAATGAGGAATAGAGAAAATAAATAATTTTGGTGTTTTATCGGTGTCTAATATGAGAACCCAAATTGTCAGATATTCACTTGCCTGAATCAACTTTTGCATCACATGCTTTCCTAAGCATAATGTGCTTATCAGTAGCTTGGCTACTCTGTTTGCCAATGTTCAGTAAGAAATTATATGTAGCACGAACTTAGAGTGTTCAAGATGGCTCACTTATTTTACTGTTGAGCAAAGCTAAATATACATTCCAGGAAACACTGCAGTTTAATTTTAAAAACAAACAAAAAATGCAGCAGTAAAACAATTTGTGAGGAGAAACAGATGCGTTCACATATAATAAAGCCACTGCAACTTCTTTAGGCATTCAACTGTTGTGTTAACTCAACAGACAGTAGTTATTTAGCAGCAATGATTCCGCAATAAATAATGCACTGTGTTTCTCAGTCCTGCACAAAAATTGCAGCTACAGTTACATCGAAAGCTGTAACCTACTGGCTCTACTGGCAGAGGAGACCTTAAAACCAACTGTACAAAAAATTTGTCACACTGTGACAACAAATATAAAAACAATCTGTAGTCTGAAATAAAAAGACTCCACTGTGAAGAGGACAGTGTAGACAAACGGAGATTCCAAGTCCACCAAAAGAAATAATTGCCTTCAGATTTGAGTCCTTGATTGATAAGAAAGGCTGGGGGCTGGGCTTGAAACCATGTTATCAGAATTAAAAGAGCATGCTCTGTCTTCTGTTCTTCACATGTCCTAAAATATAAAGTCATTTTATGAGGCAGTTCAAGGTTCAGTTTTATCCCACAAACAGTATCTGGTGACTCTAGGAAGCTAATGTTCCCACCAGCAAAAGCTACTGTTCCAAGGAAGAGTGCTCAGCACTGTCTTAAATGACCCTTGGGTTGATGGGCAGCTTCTATGCTTCGAAGTGATGAACCTGGCGACTAGGGAAGCACAGGGTGTGTCTTCTGCCTCAGGTACCAGGGATGGCGTGCAGTGATCAAGCCAGGTCACTTGTAAAAGGTCTCTGTGCCTTCTGCAGCTTTCAGGATCTCTGACTTGACTGAGTCAGATTTCTCTCTGAAGATTTACTGAGCTGCCCACATCATACAGAAAAGTGAGTACGTGCAATGCTAAACATACACAGTTGTGGAATGCACTATACATTGGTTTATACATCAATAATTTTACTGATCAACTTATAAACCAAAAGCTTGGTTCCACGCAAAAATTCATGATCGACATGTGAAATGGTTTATGACAAACACACCTGTCTCTGGATAAGAAGAATTTCGAAAACCCGGGTCCTTTTGCAACTGAATCTCTTTCAAACTGAATATTGAGACGCCTAAAATGCACAGACAAAAATTATTACATGAAATCTAACATGATTAATAATAAATATTACTCAACTGCAAAGAAACATTTAAAAAGCATATAGTGATTTAAAATAAAAACACTATGTTTACAAGGTAATAGCCTGCTGAAAAACTTCCTTTTTTGTCCCAGTGTTTTGAAGAGCAAAACAAATGAAGTACTACCCCTTCAGAACCTTTCTCCCTCCAACTCTGCTTTGAAGTCTGACAAAAAAAATCTACACAGCCTCAGGAGTTAATGGGGGCATTTCTGGGTTCTTATTCTAGCTGTCCTTTACCTTTGTCTCCTTATGAGGGGTCAAGTACCAGGCCATCAAACTATCTTCAGATGAAGATAGTGACATGCTAGGAATAGGTTTGCACAACTGAAACTACCTTCCTCAAATTGAAATGTGTATTAGTAATGAAATGCAAATACTGTCTTTAAAAAACAAAACAAAAACATTAAGCCAAATAAGGTAGTACAGGCCAGTAATGCCAGTACTGGGAGGCAGGGCTAGAAGGACTGGCACAGATTCAGACAGCTTGGCCCACATGGAGTTCCAGGCAAGTCAGGACTACACAGGCAAGACCTTGTCTCAATAAAGACTTGAGAAAAACCCTGAATATTGCCATTCATTTCCAATCTCTATCAGAGATGTCTTAAAGAGGATTATTTTTTCAATTCCAATCAGCTTTGTTACTGACTGCTACATAAAACTCTACTAATTAGCATTGCCTAGTAAATGAGGATGAAAAAACTAATTAAAGCTTTGCACAGCTTGTCCTCAAAGGTTCTCCTAATTCCCTACTTACTCTATTTGAAGTAAAACAATGGGCTAATTAAAAATGTCATGAGTGAAATTAAAGAGCTATCTCAAGAATGGGAAATCTAATATTTCAGTGAATTTGGTGATAGACTTACTGCTGTCTTAGAAAGAGTAAAACAGAATGTCCACAAGAAAGAAAAATCATCTTTATATCTCAGGTGGGATATGTACTCTCATGAGCAAACCACCTTATGTTTTGATTGAACTTCACTAGTCATTATAGAACTCCACTTTTAATACTGAGTTGGAAGCATGATTAGGCTACAGGATGGCATCAGATGGCATATCCCAACTTATATTCAGTAAAATTAATGATCCATACCTAAGCATTACTGATTTCCTAGAGAGTAGAAGCAATGTGCTCAATGTTACAGAAAACAAAATGGAAAAATAAGTCATTCATGTTCCTTGAAATTACTAATTACAAAAAAGAAAGAGTAGGGGCTGGAGAGATGGCTTAGTGGTTAAGGCGGTTGCCTGCAAAGGAGAAGGACCCCAGTTCGATTCCCCAGTGCCTAAGTAAAGGCACTTGCCTTTACTTAGGCATCTCTCTCTCTCTCTTTCTCTCTTTCTCTCCTCTGCCTCATTCTCTCTCAAATAAATAAATAAAATATTAAAAAATGGTCAAACTTACGTTATAAAAAAAGACTAAAATTTTAGATATAAAAACCAATGACAGGCTGGAGAGATGGTTTAGCAGTTAAAGGCACTTGCAATGTTCTGGGTTCAATTCCCCAATACCCAAATGCACCAAGTGGGGCATGCATCTGGAATTCATTTGTAGTGGCAGAAGGCCCTGGTGTACCCATACTCACACAAACACTCCCTCTCATTCTGTCTCTC
This sequence comes from Zapus hudsonius, assembly GCA_004024765.1. Lineage (NCBI taxonomy): Eukaryota > Metazoa > Chordata > Mammalia > Rodentia > Dipodidae > Zapus > Zapus hudsonius. The sequence goes on along the minus strand of PVHP010008065.1, from coordinate 47,860 downwards.
ATAAATAATTTTTTAAAACAATCAATGACCACCTTCCTTATTATTTGTCTTCAACCTTGAACAAATGAAAATAAAAGGGAAAAACATTTAGAATTTCTCTTACTTTCTGGTAAAGCATGTATTCTTGGTCCCAGACTGCGAAAGTACACATGTTTCATGGCTTCTTCTGCTGAAACCCTTTTTTTAGATTCATACTGTGAAAAAACAAAGAACTTCTTCATCAATTTTTTTTATTTTACTATACAAGGTTGATGAAGGGAAAATTAATGTTTAGAACTTTTTAAAATATCTTTATTATGAATAAGTATATACACTGTATGAGCAGATCTTGTGAATGTGTCCCTGTAGAACTTTTTAAAATTGTGATTAATATTATTTTTCTAGCATCAATTGGAGTACTCCCGATACACTCAAATTGTAAAAATAATTATATCTCACTTCTATCTTTCCAAGATAAACTGGAATCTTAAGTAAAAATTTAGATTCTCTGGATTTTCTACAAAGTGATGAGAAATCAAAATATTCAACCTTTAATGTTAGCTTCTCTGTGAAAATCAAAGTACTGGTGGAAATAAACTCAATGTCTTTATACCAGACATTCATAATTACCTCTCCAATTCCCATTACCCTTTTCTCCTTAATGCACAACCTAGATTTATTCAAGGTGTCATGCTTCCTACTCAGATGGATTATGAATCCTGACAGTTGTCAGTTTAGGCTAATTATTACAATCCTGCTCCCCAATTCCCAGCCACTCTTACAATTAATGTTCTGGCCAGTGAGACTTGGGAAGAAGCCTTGGAGAGGTTTCTGTGAAAGCCTTTGCTTTCAAGCTATGAGAAGGCTAATGTGGCTGGTGGTGCCACCTTTATCCTCCCTCGTCTTCCTGCTGTGGAGGAAAATATAATTGGTATTTGGAGGCTCAGCATCCTGTAAGGAAGTAAGTATGAGGAAAAGAGAACGTAAGAGAACACGAGAACAGAAAAAATGGCCTTGCACTGCCTGAAGCATTTTAGAACTTAACATAATAATCCTGTTTGTCACTAATAGTATGAAGGAGGTGTTACTGATTCCGTAATGCGCAAGGGAACTGAAGCTAACTATCCATTTAACTATAAAAACTATAAAATATGACTTACCTGAAGAAATTTTGTTATCAACTCAATTCCTTCAGAGTCTAATCTAGAAACAAAAACAAAAATCAAATGGTCATATATTCTTTTATCTTAGCGGATAGAAACCTCTCAAATAAATATTTTCTAAATATTTTCATTTGCTAAATTTGTGTCTTAGTCACTCTTGTTGCTTTCAAACAGACTCAAATCTTTTTTTTCATTTTTTATTGGTTTAGTTTATTGTATAAGTCCCCCCACCCTTCCATTCTCTCCCTCAAATCTATTTTAATCTTCAAAAACTTATCTTACCATTTGCTTGAGAACAAACCATAAATAACTTGGCTGCATTTCAAAATTTCAATATTAAAAAATTATTAAAGGTATGATTTTTTTTAGTTAGCATGCTATATCAAAGTAAAGTAATCTTTATTATAAGGAAAGTCTAAAGTACATCAGTTTTCACATGCTGCAATGCAGGTAGTACATAAGAACATCACTGTCCTATCATCTAAGTGATCTCACATGTGTCACTAGGGTTTAACAAAAACAGAGACAAACCACTCAACAAATTAGCAATGGGCACTCAAAAGTATGAAGCTCAACTTGAATGTGCCACAGTAGCTTCCTCAAACTTCAGGTATAACGGCTGCAATGCCAACAATGTAGTCAATAAAGATAGCTAGTTATAGCAATGAAACTCACTTAACTGGAAGTAGCACAGTTAGGAATTTTAGTTACTTATTAATAATAATAATTATTATTTTTGGTTTTTCGAGAGAGGGTCTTGCTCTAACTCAGGCTCTCCTGAAATTCACTTTGTAGTCTCAGGCTGGCCTCAAACTCACTGCGATCCTCCTACTTCTGCCTCCCAAGTGTGGGGATTAAAGGTGTGTGCCACCATGCCTGGCTATTTACTTATTTTAAAAATATTTTAATTAATTAATTATTTATGAGAGAGAGAGAGAGAAAGAGAAGGGGCAGGCAGATAGAAAGAGAAAATGGCTGCTCCAGGGCCTCTAACCCCTACAAACAAACTCCACAGATACATGTGCTACCACATCTGGCCTTACATGGGTACTGGGGAATCAAACTTGGGTTGTTAGGTTTTGCAGGCAAATGCCTTAACTGTTGAGCCATCTCTCCAGACCACAACTTTTTTATTTTTATTTGAAAGAGAGAAAATAAATGGGCATGTAAGGGCCTGTACCCAGTACAAACAAACTCCATATGTATGTGCCACTCTGTGCATCTGGCTTTACCCGGGCACTGGGAAATAAAATTTGGATTGTTAGGCTTTGCTGGCAAGTACCTTAACCATTGAGCAATCTCTCCAGCTTTATTTATTTATTTATTTATTTAATTTTATTTTATTTGAGAGAGAGAGAGAGAGAGAGAGAGAGAGAGAGAGAGAGAGAGAGAGAGAGAGAAAGGATGGGTACCTTAACCACTGAGCCATCTCTCCAGCTCTATTTATTTATTTAATTTTATTAGAGAGAGAGAGAAAGGATGGGTACCCCAGGGCCTCTTGCCCCTTCAAACAAACTCCAAATGCATGCGACACTTTGTGTATCTGGCTTTACATGGGCACTGGGGAACTGAACCTGGGACGGCACAGAAAGCACAGGTTCTGTCTTGCACTGGCAAAGTACAATCATGAATAAGAATCATTTTCTCCTGGAAGCTGCCAGAAGTTCCTATAACTACTGTAGCCTAGACATCTTCCAGACTCTTGCAGTCCTCCTTACTTTGTCATTCTGCCACACATCCAGAGATCCTTGGGCAATAGAAGAGTTTGGTGCTAAAGTCATGGAGAATCTGCTTCAGGTAGCAGCAACCTTCTCAACGAACATGTAGCACACACATGACAAAAGGAGGATTTATGTTGTCTTGGAGAGCTACACAAAACAGACCTATCTCAGAGCTTGGCATAGTGATGCACACATGTAATCCCAGCACTTGGGATGTGGAGGCAGGAAGATGAGGAGTCCAAGGTCATCCTTGGCTATATATCAAGTTTGATATCAGGCTGGACTACGTTAGGCCCTATTTCAAAGAAACCAAAATGCGCACAGAAAGACTACACATATAATCCCCTTCCCATGAAAATATAGTTGAATGTTTTAGTTGCAATAGCAAGAGGAAGACAATTCAAGGGCTGAGGAAATGGCTCACAGTTAGAGGTGCTTGCAACAAAGCATACCAGTCAAGTTTTGATTCCCCCAGAACCCACATAAAGCTAGATGCACAAAGTGGCACATGTGTCTGGAGTAGGCACAAGGCCCTGGTATGCCCATTCTCTCTCCCTCTCTCTCAAATCAGTAAAAAATAGTTTCAAAAGGATGGAGAGATGACTCCCCAGAGGTTAAAGCACTTGTCTGCAAAGCCTAAAGACCAGGGTTCGATTCCCAAGTACCAATGTAAAGCCAGTTGCACAAATAAGCACATGCATCTGGAGTCCATTTGCAGCCACTGGAGGCCCTGGTGTGCCCATTCTCTGTCTCTTTTCTACTTCTCTGTGCTTGCACATAAATAAAATAATTTAAAAATAATTTTAAAAAATTGTAAATAAACCCCTAAATAATAAAATCAATTTATAGAAAATACTTTAATTTTTTTTTTTGTTTTTTGTTTTGTTTTTTTGTTTTTCAAGGTAGGGTCTCACTCTAGCCCAGGCTGACCTGGAATTCACTATGTAGTCTCAGGCTGGCCTCGAACTCATGGTGCTCCTCCTACCTCTGCCTCCTGAGTGCTGGGATTAAAGGCGTGTGCCACTATGCCCAGCTTTAAAATATTTTTGATATCAGAAATGTTTTGCTATTTCTTCCCTAGCTTGTAAATAAATGGAAGTAGATCAAGTGAGCTACGTCATAAATCAAAGGGGTTATTTATTACTTATTGTTACTTATTACAGAGAACACATCTCAGAAATAAAATATTCTAACTCATATTTTAATGGAGTGTTGCATTGATACAGGGGTAGGTGTGAAAAGAAATTTCAACTGAATTAGTGACATTTGGTGCATTTTATTTTGCAGAAGGGTAGGTAAGAGTTTATATTCTTTAAATATGTCAGTAACACTGTCCAAAACATTGAGGGGTCATCTTGTGCCTAAGTCATGATTTTACTTTTAACATTGCTTTTTCTGTTATTAATGAAAGAAGGATCCTATAGAAAGAAGAGTGGACATTTTATCATGGTCTTAATGGTGTTGAATGGCTTCAATTTGGGAAAATGATCTATGTCTAAAGACTGTAATTCTTTTATGTACATTCTATATTCACTTTACTTTCTGTCAATTCTACTCATATTATGTTAGTGACTTTTCTGGCCACTGAATTATAAATATAACATGATAAAGGAGGGAATAATTTTAATTCATTTAGATAATAAACTATTTAAAAATTATGTATTTGTCTTGAACCTTTGCTCCGTAAGTCCTTCAAAGAATCACATAGGTTTTCCCCTTAAGTAACTTAAGAAACAAATACCTGGGTACATGGTTAATTAGAGGTTGTGACTTATATTTTGGAAAGTTGTAGTTCTTGAATTCATCATTTGAAGAAACACTTGGCCACGTTTCCTGAGATGGAGTTCCTGAATTAAAAAAATATATATATATTTATAAATATAGATAAAATTTAATATATAAATTTTATATGTGTACCAATCTATCAACAGGCACAACTAAGAAGAGGCCTTAGATAACAACTTAAGTTTTATTAGATGAATTAACTATTTCAACTGAAACTAAAATGATAGTGAGCAGGTATGATTTTTGATGCCATGAATATGATGCTACATGACTCCACCTAAGCTGGAAATATTTCTTAATCACATGTGGAAGGCTATTTTCAATAACATTCCCCACTTTCATAAAATCTTTATAGCAAAGATGAAGTTCTAAATGAAAAGTAGTTACCTAGAAAGATCGATCTTTATGTAGTTCCTATGCATAACAGCAGTACTTGTTTTATAGACAGTCTAATTTAACTAATCAACTCTATGTGTGCATCACTGGAAAAAGATTTCTTCTGTTTACCTAGCAGTCGAAAAATTAAGTGCAGTTCATCTTCCACCGTTGATCCTGGAAACAGAGGTCTCCCAGAAGCCATTTCAAAGAAAATGCAACCTACTCCCCTTTAAAATATATCACAGAGAAAAAAAGAAAAATAAATCCATTTACATATTAAAAATACAAGAGTTTTTTTTTTTTTTTCCCCTAAAGACTCTAGCCTGAAAGAAAACCTCCTGCAAGTCAGGCATGATGGCACACGCCTTTAATCCCACCACTTGGGAGGTAGAGGTAGGAGGATCACTGTGAGGTTGAGGCCAGCCTGAGACTAGATTACATAGTAAATCCCAGGTCAGCCTGGGCTAGAGTGACACCCTACCTCGAAAAAAAAAAAACACAAAACAAAACAAAAAAAAAACAAAGAAAATCTCCTGCAGAGGTATTTTGAGAGTCAACTGATTTATTAAAATTTATTGAAACATCCATGTTCCTAATTCATTTTTTCACTTAAAATGAACTAGTTCTCCTCTGCATGATCTTTAAAGAATAACACATCTAATAGTGCTAAATGCTTACTATTACTATGTGTTTGAGTTATTATCTAATCAAATCCTTTTGTCAGCTACAGTGGGGACAAGGGGCAAAACAGAAGAGAGAAAACCAACTCAGGAGGGTGGTATGATAACTAAGCACCCAGACAATTTTTGAAGTTCAGAAAGTAGGACATTTGGCTAAAGGGGAATATCAGCATCGAGAAATAGGCCAAATTTATGAAAACGGTAGTTTACATACATCTTTATGAAAATCCTTAAGCATCAGATGAAGAAAAGTACCACATTCTATAAGTAATGAATGTGCTGGGAACAAAAGTTTCTTATGTATAGGAGTGCCATGATCAAAATCATATGTGAGAAAGAAGTCTATAATATTTCCATTATTTTTAGAGTAATTTAGAATAGATTTTAAATATTAAATATGTTTTTCAAATTGATGTGTTAAGATACTTTTTATTGCTTTTTTATGTTTTAGCTCATTTACTTAACATTATCTACAGAACTTTAATTGCACTATTTTCACCTCCTAAAGGGAGGAAATTAAGACACAGCCCAAAAGTTTGAATAAGGTTATTATATAGTGATAAGTGGCAGAATTGGTATTTAAACCTAAATTATCTTATTTTCACACCAGGATTGTTAATCACTATTTATACTATGGCTCGTTCAGCTATTTCCTTACACATGTGCATGCTGGTGCAACTCCCCCCACCCCTTTCCGACAATATCAGAACCTATCTGTATATCCTGGGCTAACAGCTACTTTTGAAATTATAAATGGTTATAATATCTGTGTATATTTACCACATGTCAATCTGTGTTGAGTACTCTGAGGAACCAAGAAGCACATCAGGTGGCCGATACCACAGTGTGACCACTTCATTTGAATAGGTCTTTGTGGGAACTGACTTGGCTCTGGCTAGTCCTTTATATAAAAGGAAAAAAAAAAAACAAAGAATTAAACACATGGAGATTAAGAACATAATGAATTTCACAGCCTATATCCCCACCATAACTTCATTCAAAGTGATGCCTGAGGTGGTTACTCCATAGCTTCTTAAAAGCTTCAAAAATAGTTTTACGAATTTTGTTGAGTATACATGGTCCAGGGCCTAGAAATCCTTATGTAATTAAACTATTTATAAAAATTCCACATTTAGAGATTAAGCTGGTATAGCGTATGGATTAATCTAAACTTACAATTTTCCGTTCCTTTGTCAACCTTATGTGAACTCACTGCTTATCCAGAAGGAGGCTGGGAGCTGACAACTTCATCCTTTATCACCAGCATGAGTCTAAGCCTCTGTAGACTTGACACCTGAAGCAACTTTATAAACTTATTTGTAACATACATTTTATTTGTTAACAAGGGAGTTTAAGCTGTGTATAACTTTATATGCCTCAATAAACTATCAAATAAAAAGGTCACAATAAGGTCATTCAGTGCTTTATTAAATTGGTTAAAATCACAAAGACATTAGTAGAAATTTAAGTAGGCAGCACTGATACTATCTTCGTTTAGTAATTGCTTATAGTTGGAACTGGAACAATGCTGACATTATTTTAATTATAAATTTTACTCTAGCATTTTAACTTGGTAAAGTTAAAGCCAACAAATTACTTTTCTACAAGTTTTGGTAATTAGCAAGATGAAGGGCAGTTTGCTGATTCTCATCCTGATACCAAGAATGAGTTATATGGAGGCAAATGTCATGGCTATAAATCGTCCATCCTATAACTTAAACTATCATAGCAAATCGCCAGTTGCAATTTCTTCAGCACTTTACTCCTGGCTTGCTCCTGAGAAGATTTTGAACTTTGTCAATCTTTTTATTTTTGTAATTTACTAAATTTACTTATTTGCAATGGGAGAAAGAGAAAGAGAGAATACACTGAGACTGAGAAACTATGAATGGGTATACCAGGGCCTCCAGCTGCTGCAAACCAACTCCAGACACATGTGCCACTTTGTGCATTTGGCTTTACGTGATACTGGGGAAGTGAATCTGGGCTTGCAGGCTTTGCAAACAAGCTTCTCTAACTGTTGAGTCATCTCCCCATTCTCAAGATGCTTGTCTAAACAGACTTCCAGTTTACAGTCAGAATTTCAGTACTGGAACAAAAGAAGCAATCCCTCCCATTAATTAAATGCGACATGGTACCATATAAGCCATTTTCTATCATCAGTAAAAAGAGTATTTATATTTGGAGTTCCTAAATCTCAGAATTTGACCATGAGAAAAGGGTAGAACTTTCAAAGGGATCAAGAGCAACTTTCAGGGACTGAGGATATAGCTTACATAGTGTTTGCCTACCACACACAAAGTCCTGGGTTTAATCTCAGCAACACAAAAGAAAAGAGAAAGGGAAAAAAAATAAGAAAGAAAAGACAACTTATAGAATAAATATTCAAAGTTAAATGACCCTCTCTTACTTAAAGCCAAAAGTAATTTCACTATGCAGCCAATTAAAAAAGGACTAAAGCAACAGAGACAAACATATTACCTGTGAACTACTCAGAATTTCTTGCTAGCCTGTGGGAAGAGAAGGTGTGCTTGTTTGCTTTGCAGAGGCTAGAAGCAAAACTAAGGCACTCAGAGCTTTCCCAAATAAAAGCTAATTTTTCATGGCCCTTGAAAGGCCTTTTGCATTTCAAATGTCCAAGCAGGGTTTCTGTGCACTGGTCATTCATTTTTGGATTAAAGGTAAAGAACAGACAATGTTGCTTGGCAAAGAGAGGAGGGGGAAGGGGGGACAATTACAAGGAAATTAACATCAATGATGCCCAAGAATTCATTGTATAATGCACACAAGCATGTGCAAATAATGTGTAATTTCTCATTTAAATACATGTGACCCATTCATTGCCTTTTTTCAAAAAAATATATTTTATTTATTTATTTTCAAGCAGAGAAATACAGAGAGAGAGAGAGAGAGAGAGAGAGAGAGAGAGAGAGAGAGAGAGAGAGAGAGAGCGCGAGCAAGCAAGCACCAGGGCCACCACGTTGTGGATCTGGCATATGTGGGTTCTGGGGAATTGAACCTGGGGCCTTAGGCACTGGAGGCAAGTGCCTTAACCGCTGAGCCAACTCTCCAGCCCCCTCCTTGCCTTTTTAAGGAAGAAAATATAAGTAGCAATTTACCTTTCAAACAAATGGTTAAGTATTAGAATAAACAAAAAGACACACACACTGGCATCTGCCAGGGTAGATTCATTATTTAATAATAATGAATTTTTAATACGTTACTAACACAGTAAAATACTTGAAACATATTTATGGAATTTATTAAACATTCCAAAAGCAAAACTAGCATAATTTATGAAAAATTATAAGTGCTAATTATAAAAAGCTACATTGGCTTTCAAAAACTAAATTTATTAGAATATTCAAAATTACACACAAAATTCCAACATACTCTATAAAGTAATCTTTCAATACCAAAACAAATTCACTTCCTTGAAGTAAAAGAGCAGATAACCATATTTTCAAGTCTCATAGAATCATGATGACTAAAGAGATATGGTCAGAAAACTTCCAATTAATTTACTGAGTATATAATGGCAACAGAGTCATGGTGGCAGGCATAAAGAAAGCCCCTTTCAGGGGTAACTTCTAAATTCACTGGTCATCATATTCATTTTGCACTTTTCATAATTAATTGGTAAGGGCCTCAAGTGCTTCTCATTTACATAGATTATTAGTATTTACCATTTATGTAAGTTAATACTGAGAAAAATATTTATTTGCTAATAAAAAACGCTATTCCTGATCATGAGTAGTGATACACTCCTGCAACCTCAGCACTCAGAGGGCAAGGCAAGAGGATCATGAAGTCTGAGGACAACATGGTCTATAAAATGTGACCTTTTCTCAAAGAAAAAACAAACAAACAAGAATAAAAGCAAAAGCACAAACAACCAAAAACTTATCACTCACAATATGCTAGCAAAAATAATTTTTATGAAAAATTCTTTTGCAAAACAAAAATGAGGGGCTAAAGAGATGGCTCAGTGGGTAAAAGCACTTGCAATGCAAGTATGAAGGCCTAGAGGGGGCCCAAGACAGCCCAAGTTTGATTCCTCAGCACCCATGTAAACAGTTGGATGTGGCCATGAACACCTATAACCTCAGTCCTGTGGGGAGCAGAGATGGAAGGATTGCTGGGGATCACTAAAACGGCGAGCTCTGGAATCAATGAGACTCCATCTCGAGGAAACAATGAGGGTGAGTCATGGAGGGGGTCAGCTAACCTTCTTCTTTGACCTCTGCATGAGTGCACAAGAGCCTTGCATCTGTCATGTGCATAAACCAAACCACATATACTACACACAAAAAAATTTGTTGAGGACAACTGCATTCTATATTTGCTTCTGCATTTGATATGCTATTTTGCTTTGATATATCAAAATATTTGTATTAAAGCACATCACATTTGTCACAACTCATAGACATATATGAAGATAATCAATGTCATATAGATATGAAGTAGATAATATTTTGGATACTATATTAGAAGTAGATAGTATGCTGCTTTCAAAAACTGATGTGGTAATTGAAATTATGTCAGTGAAATTCTCATTCATTGCTCTCCTAAGCTTCAAATGAATCTATTATGCATGTATGACTCTTTAGTATCATTCATTAGTAATTTGGAAAATACTGATTCTCTGAATTACAGACTATAAATGCTTGTACATTTCTCCAGAATAAAAAAAAATTACATCTGCTGATGTCACAGCTGATCTCATTAGAAAAGTCTCCATTAAGAAACTATTCAGGGCTGGAGAGATGGCTCAGCGGTTAAGGCACTTGCCTCCAGTGCCTAAGGCCCTGGGTTCAATTCCCCAGGACCCACATAAGCCAGACACACAAGGTGATGGCCCTGGTGCTCTCTCTCTTTCTCTCTCTCTCTGCTTGAAAATGAATAAATAAAAATATTTTAAAAAAAACTATTCAGAGGCTGGAGAGATGGATCAATGGTTAAGGAGCTTGCCTGCACAGCCTAAGGACCCAGGTTCAATTCCCCAGTACCCACATAAAATCAGAGACATAAAGTGGTGCATGCACCTGGAGCTCCTTGAAGCAGCTGGAGGCCCTAGGGCACCAATTCTCCTGTCTCTTTTCTATTTCTCTCTGCTTGCAAATAAATAATTTTTTAAAAAAAGAAACTATTCAGATCAAAGCAGCAGATCCAAGTTTTCAAAATTTAACTTTTGTGAACCTTAATTTTAATACTAGCAAAAATACTTTTAGCAGTTTTCCTTTGAATGACTGGCTTATTCATTTCCAAGAAAACTTAATAGTCTATAAATAATTATAGTTTGTCTATTAGTTTTTTTCATCAAGTAAAAGTGGTGCTTCTAAAAGGAAGGGGCTAGTACATTTTTACTCAACTGATCAAACCAACACTTTTTTCCTTCAGGTAACTACAGTATTTCTGTGTACAACAAATGTATTTAAATTAATGTGCATTTCCCTTTTATCACATTGATATAAACATACTAAAAGGACTCATATTTAAGAAAATGAATAACTTATCGCTGCATCAAATATCTTAAGTGCAACTATCACATTTCCCCTAAACGTGTAGTCCTAAGAAATACAATGATGGACTTTGGAGGCACACTGCCTTCAAACAAACTAAGGAACAAGCCATTTTAGTTCTTACTGTCTTTGAATCATCAGTGCAAAAAGCAATACAAGGAAAAGGCAAATAATGTTTAGTGTAACTTTGATCACGTATTTTCTCTTTAAAGACTCTCTGAAATGTTCTCTCAGCAGCCCTGCATGTCCACAGAGCACATCTAGGAACTTGTGCCTTCTTTTTAGTGTTTATTGCTAATAACTAACATATCCATCCCCTAATTTATCAAATAACTTATTCTGTGGGCTACAGTGAAAATTTGAAAACTCACATAAAAGTAACAACACTGTGTGACAATGACTATTCTTTGAAAGCTATCCACCTGGAAGCATTCATAAACATATCATTCCATACCAAAATCAGCTAGCTTTAGCTCTCCTTTGTCATTGATGAGGAGGTTCTGTGGTTTCAAGTCTCGATGCAACACCTTTCTTCTATGGCAATATGCCAAGCCACGTAGAATTTGGTACAGAAACAGCTAGAGAAACAAATAAAATTTAATCTTAAAGATTATAATATAACATACTTTGATATGAGCATAAATTATGGTAAACAAAAAAGCAACTAGTCTAGAATAATAGAAGAAAAAGTAAATAATCGTATACTTTTAATGATCATGTTCTTTCCTTTTATAGTTGTTTTCTAAATTTTATAATCTTTATTCAATTTAAAGCATGATAATCATGAAAATAGTGTAAATAAAACTTTGTCTTAGTACTAGATTCGTTTCTTAGAGAAAATAACAAACATATCCTTACAAACTTCTAAACCTACTAAAGAATTATAGTTTAATAATATTCTGTTAAGACAACTAACCACATTCTGAAACATATTCTCCTTCTTCCAACACACACACACACAAACACAGAGCAAAATAGAGAAAAAAGAAAACCCTGATTTAGGATAGTATCTTAAAAAAAAAAAACAAAGCACCAGAATTGGTGGTTTTACAAGAAGTCTGAGGTATCAGAGACAATGTGCAGCACAGCTCTGCCAAATTACTTGCTATATAAAAATAACCTGACCAGCTTCTCTATCACATGCCTCCTGGGGACCTCCTACTCTCTGTAGAAAATCTGCTGTGATTCAGAAAGCAGCATTAGTGCTACAATACTTTGAATGATGCTGGGGAAAAAAGGAACTCCTATACTGTTAATGGTTGAGGGTGCTTGTGAATTTTGGCAGAAAGATATGGAATACATTTTGATTCTTTGGGATTCAAAAAAAGAACCTCAGATGCACCTTCAAGGTCACTTGAGGTGAAACTGTGACCTGGGAGTTCTGACAACATGCAAAGCAGAAGGGGCGTGAATCCAAGCAGCAGAGTCTTTAGAGTCTACATATTTATGTGTTTGAAAACTTCACAATTATTATTTAATATATCCGTGTTATATTTTATGCTTGGAAAATATAAATACAATTTTAGCAAATAAACAATAAAATGCTTTTCCACTTTCAGTAGCCATGTAGATTTGAGTTAAAAGACAAACTGTGATCCTTTATCAAATTAAGATAATAAAAATTTATTTTCTTTGCAATTTATCGCTAAAAGTAGGAGACAAAATTTTAAAAAAGCACATATACAAATATCATTCATCATCTTACCAAATAAAATGTAAAATATGACAAAACTCTCATAAAATGTATATGAAAATATATTCAAAGGCTTGTTCTAAAATTCTTAGCCATATGTTCAGAGTTCTCTTTTAGTAACAAAAACTGGCTCTCCTTTATATCCACCAAACTATTTAAAAAGAAAAAAAATTAAAGTTACAACTACAGAATTAGAAATGTCTCAACCACACAGATGGGACACTGTCTATTTCCAAAATAGGTTGCCAAAACTGTTGATTAATTTTGGATAAATAAATCTTTGCTAAATTTGGAGTTAACCACTTAGGTCAAAGTAACCTCTTTGTAACTATATCAAATACTGCTACTCAAATCAATTACTAATTTCTGGGTTTAATCTAGTACAGATTTTCCTAGCAAACCTCACTACATTATTTGAATTCTTAGGTATACTAAGAAAAATCACCAATTACTTTATTTTTCCTTCTGATACTATCAATAGACATTTCCAGCAAAGCACTGAAGATACCTGAAAGTTCCCAATCTTACTTATTTAATTACTCTGGAGGAGCTGTTATTTTATAATTAAGTACCATTATTAAATTTTAGTGAAGTCCTTCATACAATCTATCCTCACTTATATTTTAATTGTTTTTTTTAAAAAACAGAACATGCATGGATATGCATTCTACTTGTAGAAGCAATTGTAATGGATGGAAATGTCAGAAGAAAAATTTTTAACATTTTTAAAATAAAGCATTTTTTAAAAAAGGTCTGATCCTAAAAGAATGCTATAGTATAGTAAACAGAGGCTAAGTAAACATGACATGAAAATTATTAGAAGCTGGTGTATTTCATCGTGTAATATAACTCAACTGTGCTCTAAACAAAGTTGACACTTACATAGTAAGACATACCTTTACATTGTGCATACTCATGATGTTTCCACAGTCATCCATGTATTGTTTCAAGTCTTTATCCTGAGGAAACATAGCACTTTACTAAATGATACAGTTTTTGGAATGCATGGTTGATTCACTAATATTCAATTTTTATAAACAAGCCGCTTTTCTAGGAAAGATATAGAATGAACCACACATATAATTTAACTAAATACCAGTAACTAACAGTAATATATTAGTTATTGGGAATGTAAAAAGGTATGGTTTACTATTCTATTAAAGCAAAATCAAACACTTACCAGATACTCAAACACCAGAGTCAAAGATTTATCTGTGTGAACGATGTCATGTAAAGTTACTATATTTGCATGTTTTAAATCCTTTAACAGTGAAACTGAAAGAAAAGAAAGTGAATCATTTATAGACTGTGGTAGGCAGTCGTTATAGAAACCTGATCAATTTTAATAGAAGCTGATCGTGTTTACAATAACCTCTTTACTTTAAAACAATAATTCACCAAGCAGACTGAGAGAAGAAAACCTGATGGTGTAAAATTTTTTCTTTTCTTTTCTGATTTGGGGTTTGACATATCTAAAATTGTCCCCAATATTAAAACTCCCCACCTTCTGTTTTGTATGCTCCTATTACCTTTCTGATATTCTGGGATTAACTTCATTACGAAATTTAAGGTGCTTTATCTTCTTCCACATTACGAATGAGTTGTCTCAGGCCTTTTTTAAAAATAATCTAACTTTTCATAAAATGGTTTCAAGATGAATACTGCATTTATCTCCTACATTTAAATTCACTGATGCAGCTAATTTATAGTTACCATGTTTTCTTTATACCAATATATGCAATTTTCGGATGTCAAATATTTATCTATAATTGTGATTTTTTTATTTGTTTGTTTTCTGAGGTAGGGTCTCACTACAGCCCAGGCTGACCTGAAATTCATTTAGTCTCAGGGTGACCTACCTTTGCCTCTCAAGTACTGGGATTAAAACTGTGCCCCACCATGTCTGGCTCCTATTTATTAGTGACTTTTAATGACTTCATAAGTATTTCATTATAAACTACACACTAACATAATTACTTCCTTTGTATTGAATATTTTAAGAAAAATTATTTTAAGGTCTAATAATATTTATATTCCCCTATTATTTTTACATTTGAGATCATTTTATAAGATATTCTTATATGGCTTTGGTTTTAAAATGTTCTAGATCAATTTCATACCTTCTCGTATAGCTGTACAGGGTGCACCTTCTTCATGCTCCAATCGGATCTCTTTTAATGCCACCAAATTCTCTGTCAATTTACTTCTTCCTTTATACACTGTTGCATATGTACCCTATGAAATGTATTTTTGAGCATATCATAAAAGAGCCTTAGCTAAAGGTTTAATTTATAAACATGTTAAATTCTATTTTGTAAAGAAAACTCCAAAACGGTCTGCATTAACTTTCTTATACCAGACTGTCCACTCCATAGGCACAGTGTCCACATCATTACAACACTGTAGTGTTTCAGACATATAAAAACATATTTAATGGGGCTGGGGAGGTGGCTTGGCTATTAAATGTGTCTGCTTACAAAGCCTGCCAGCCCAGATTCAATTTTCTATCCATCCACATAAAGCCCAACAGGCATTCATATTTGTAGTGGTAAGAGCCCCTTGCATGTGCACATACATAACAACACACCTACCTGTAAATAAACAAAAAATTTTAAAAGTATTTAATTTACTGTCATGGTTTGATCCAGGTGTCCCCCACAAACAAATGAATGTGTTCTGGGTAATTGATCCTCAGCTGACGGCAGTTTGGGTTTTACAACCTCTAAGGAGCTGTGTTGTTGGGGGCGGGTTTATGGGGATTATAAACCAGCTTCCCCTTACCAGTATTTGGCACACCTTCCTGCTGCTGTTTCCAGTGCTGTGGCAGAGGTAATGTCCACCCCTCGGCTCATGCCATCATTTTCCCTGCCAGGATGGAGTTTCCCCTGGAGTCTGTAAGCCAAAATCAACCCATTCCTCCACAAGCTGCTTTTGTTTGGGTTCTTTTGGCACAGCAACTAGAAAGCTGACCATAACAGTTTTGGTACCAGGATGCGGGGTCTGTTGCTGCTAGAACCCTGATCTTGTGGCTTTGGTCTTCTGGAAGTGATCTAAGAACTATGGACTGTGAGTTTTGGCTTACAAGGGTGAAAAAGAACTTGGTCAGGACTGTGCCAGAAGCAGTTTGTGTGAGAGGCTTGCTGCATTCTGCCTGCCTGTGTCCTAGGAACCTGTGCAAGGTTGTTTTATGAAAAGATGGACTGATGTGAGCAGATGGAGATGGCACAGAAAGAAAGATCTTTGGGTCAAAACAGCTGCCTGTTCACCTGCAATTATTTGAGAGATGACAATCATTGAGATTGGGCTAGCTGGTCTGCATTCGAACAGGAAGAATGTGGACTCTTTGAAGTAAGGGGCCTGAATGCTTTGTTCCCCCCTGGATTAACAAGTTGGTAGCCCACCTGGTTCTGTGGAGTATAACAAATGCAAGAAGAGGGTCCTTGGATTTGCAACACAGTTTTGTTTTTGAAAAATGGTCATCAGAGTGTGAAGCAGGTGTGCTAGGTTGCCTGCATGGAGCCCCGATGATGCCATGAGGATTAATTGTGGGTTGCAATGGAGACCCAAAGAATTCCAGGACTATGGATGGGTGCCAAGGCGAGCTGCCAGCATAAACGAAGTTTTCCGGGACTGTGAGTAGCTGAGCTGGAGGGGCAGAACTGAATCTCCAAGAGACTTGTTATTGGTTAGAATCATTGAACTTGGAGTTAGAGATTGAGGTTTCCCTGCTTGTTTTAAATCTTGGTTCAATCTGTTTTTGCTGTGCCTCATGTTTTGCAGTGTGAATGTTCTGTGCCATTATGGGTTTATTTTTGGTATTATGGCTCAGTTGAAAGCTGTAGGAACTTAAAAGTTGAGCTGAACACATTGTATTTACATCATGTATGATTATTAGTTTGTGGGGGCCAGGAGCAGACTGTCATGGTTTGATCCAGGTGTCCCCCACAAATGAATGAATGTGTTCTAGGTAATTGATCCTCAGCTGACGGCAGTTTGGGTTTTACAACCTGGATGGAGCTGTGTTTTGGGGGCGGGTTTATGGGGATTAAAAACCAGCTTCCCCTTGCCAGTATGTTTCCAGTGCTGTGGCAGAGGTGATGTCCGGGGTACCCCTCTGCTCATGCCATCATTTTCCCTGCCAGAATGGAGTCTCCCCTCAAGTCCGTAAGTCAAAATAAACCCATTTCTCCACAAGCTGCTTTTGTTTGGGTTCTTTTGGCGCAGCAACTAGAAAGCTGACCGTAACATTTACCTTTCCACATTATTTCAGATTAACAACTGGATCAATAGTTTTAAAGTCACAGGCATTTAATCTGAAATGGTGTGTCAAGATTGAAGTATATTAATTGACACTAATTCAATGAAAATATATTGTTAAATCATAAAAAATTATGTTTCCACACTTTAGAATTTTTGTACAACTGTGCTTCAAAAAAACTTATAGGTCTATTAAAACTACTCATTTACATAATAAAACAAAGTAAAAAGAAATATTGTCTTAATAATGTGTGGAATAGGGATATGACCTGATCATTTCTTTACTGTCAGTGGCCATCTCTAGCATTTGAGATGAAGCTTTTCAGTGCTGAGCATGTCTGGACACAGTACCAAGGGCTCACAGCAACCTGCTCTGGAAACTCATGCTCATTAACCCTTTGCATTCTGGTAACATCACCACAGTGTTCCCCAATCTATTTTTCATCAACACTCCCCCAAGAAAGCACTGATGCCTTCTTGTTGCTAGAACAAAGCATCCAACTGAAAACAGCTGATGGGAGGCAAGGATTTATTTTTGCTTAGTCTTGAGGGGATGCTTCATTATGGCAGGGAAAAGATGGTTGATTTAAATCTCCACAGCTGGTTTGGTGTTGGTATGGTCAGCCCCTCTCCAATACACAGCAACTTTGGCTGAATTATGGTTGAGGATCAACTGAGTCAGTGGCAAGTGCAGGGGACTTTGTGTTTAAGCATAGGGTGGTCATGCCTAGTTATTCCAAAAGGCAGTGGTATAAGCAGGAAGCACCTGTGTGTCCATCATCTGGGCCTGAGGCAGAGGATCCCCCATACTTCAGCAACTGTGCACAATGTTTTAGGATTAAGTACAAATTTTGGAGCAGGGAATTATCATGTGGTGCATAAAGAGATCACTATAGCCACAAGTTGTGGGGATTTGACTGTACAGACCTGGAGAGTAAAGATGTAGGAGCCTTTGTAATAGTTCATACAATAAAGATAACCTAATACTAGAAGTGGATGGAAAAGAATTGTCAAAATACATGTAATAGGCTGGAGATGGATCACAAAATGACTCTGACACTGGGCTGAATGATTCAGAGGAGTGTGCACAGTCTACAAATGGAGGAAGGCCAGAAGAACATCTGCTTTAGGAGAGAAGATAAATCCCAGTGATGTTGCTATGTTTCTTTGAGCTTAGTTACTTTATATTAAGTAATTGCATTGTTGTGCTTATGAATATGTGAAACATTTTTCTTGCAAAATAAATAGTACAATATATATTTTAAAAACCTACTTATTTCCTCTTAAATTGGGATATTTCAAAGACTAAAGCATTTTATTCCTTTTAATTTTCTATTACATTTTCAGAACAAGACAATCTTTTAAACAATGGTATTTCCAAATAAGCAAAAACTGTAGACCAACAGAAGCATTTAGATGAACAAGAAGAAAACACTTAGTTTTAAAAATAAGTACATACTCACCTCTCCAAGCTTTTCCAATTTGATGTAGGTTTCCATTTTCCCAAACCCAATTTCTGACTGAAAGCAAACAATTATAAATTTAGCATTTATTCTTTTGTGTGTATGATAGGTGTGTTGTGGTATGCATATACGTGAACACAGTGCACATGCATGTGAAGGCCAGAGGAGAATATTGGCTCTCCTCTACTGTACACCTACATGTTTCCTTAAGAGGGAGTCTCACTGAAATGGAACTGGACCTACTGATGAGCAAGTCCCAGGATTCTCAGGTTTCCACCTCCACAAATATGCAAGGCTCACCCAGCTCTTTATGTAGATGCTGGGGAGTCAAACAGGGTGCACCAGGCCCTCTTCTGCCTTCATATGTTGAGCAGCAAGTGCTTTCTTACCCACTGAATCATGTCCAAAGCGTATTTGTTCTGAAAACTTTTGTTCTTAGTTCAATTTCTAAAACTCTCCTATTCTAAACAGTATCAAATTGTTGAATATCTGTCAAATTTCAAAATATACTTGATATTAGAACCTAAGTATGTTCAAAAGCATCAAAATTCATAATTAAAATTGTCAGCTTACTTTATAAGAATTGATTAATAGTTAATATTCTGTAATAAACATTTTAAAGCTCTAACTTTTTGACATTCCACACACATTTAAAACTATGCAAGAATATTAGAAGACTATTTATCTTCCTTTTAACAAAAGTAGAAGTAATTTTCTCACTTATTTTCCTTCCATCAATCTTTGAATTCACAAAGGAGAACTGAAAAGAAGCATCTTTTTTTCTTCAGCTTCTCCAATCAAAATACAATGAGAGGGCCTGAGTTATGGCTCAGCGATTAAGGCCCTTGCCTGCAAAGCTGAGTTCCATTCCCCAGTACCCATGTAAGTCAGATGCATGCATCTGGAGTTTCTTTGCAGTGGCTAGAGGCCCTGATGTCCCCAATCCTCCCCCTCTCTCTTTCTCTCTCCTTTCAAATAAATAAATAAAAATATTTTTAAAAATACAATGAGAGGCTGGGGAGACAGCTCAGTGGTTAAAGGTGCTTGCTTACAAGTATGCCAATCCAAGCCTAATTCCCCAGCACCCACAAAGCTGGGCGCAAAGTGACACATGCATCTGTGATTCCAATATAAAGCAAAGGGAGGGGAGCAGGAGACTGGCTCCCCACCACAGAGCAAGCGAACAAGGGATACCCTGGATCAAGCAAGGTGGACAGACACTCCCATGTTGTCTTCAGACATCCGTATGCGTGGTGGCATGGACATGCCTATACGCGCATTGGCATGCTTACACACAAAATAAAATAAACAATGAAAAAGAAAACTGAAAAGTTTTTCTACTATAAATCAGGAAATAGCAAACATAAAAGCAACAATGTAAACAAAATAAATAATAAGTAAAACTTTGAACTTGCTTGCCTATTTTGTATGGAGTCCATAGATGAGGTAGAGGGAATATACCCAAACATGCAAATAGAACCCAATATATATCCCAAGCAAAACAGAAACAAACCAAGGGCTAAAAAATTCTTTAAATGATTTAGGAGGGTGGCTCAGTGGATAAATCAATTACTTCACATCTGTGAGTACCATAGCGTGGATTCCTAGACCCCCAAATAAAAAGACCATCCAAATAAAAGTCATTAACTGTGGTGGGCTTCTGTGATCTTAGTGTACCTGTAATGAGAGTGGAGGAAGACAGGGACTGACCCAAAAGTTGTCCTCTAGCCTGCACACGTGTACCATGGCATTTGTACACTTGCACTCACGCACATGAACGTGCATACACACGCAATAAACAAAACCCATTTAAAAAGATTTAGGAAAAATAAAAAATATAGACAGATGAAAATTTAGGAGCTGAGATAGTTTTTAGTAAACAGAAGATCATATTGTCCTTGAATTTCCTTGAAATTATTTTCTCAAATCCCTGTGTAGACGGTAGTAAGGGCAATGGTCATCTGAAGACTTAGTTCTTAGACAATGCCAGTGTCCTTAAAAGCTAGTGAAAGGAAATGGCGTATCAATATGCAATTACTCTAAGCTGTTGAATAAAAATGATATGTGATAATTAAATTTGGCATCTCTCCTCATTTGGAAGATATAATAAAATCTCCCAAGTTGAATGGCCAAAAGTGAAAGAAGTCCCTCAAAAGAACGGTTACAATGATGTACCTGGATCCCATGTGCAAAATCACATATTCAATGGTACTTAAGTGGAGTTTGGTAAACCAGAACTTTGGTCGTACATGGAATTAGGAATACTAAGCGCTTCTAGCACTCCTCAGAGTTTTTTTTTTTTTTCCGTATGTAGGGTGTTTATAAATTATTTTTAGTTTTTTTCAGAAGTTGTAATACAAAATATGGTAGTGTACTTTTGCTATGAATTTTAACTCTTATGTCATATCTTGATAAAAAATATTGTATTGTGAATAAATGGAAACCAGCATGAATAAAACAATGAGCATCCATGGAAAAGGTGCTTTAAAATGTCATTATTTGTACCAATGAGAGGTACATGGGAAAACATAATTGTAAGCAAGACTTTTTTTTCAGAAATTTTCTCACTCACATTTCTTTCTTAACACTAACATTCTCTGAAAACATCCTAATTATGTTATTGGCCAATGGTGACTACAACAAAAATGTTAAATTTTGCTTGAAAGATTATGTAAGTGTACTGATCACACACTAACAACTATAAAATAAAAATGTTTTTTAAGCTGCTAACTATCATAGTTTGAACTCATAAGGAATAAAATACATACAATGCATCAAAAGATTAATATCACAAAGGCTCACTCTTTAGAGAAGGAAATATGACATCAGAATATGCTCAAATTCTTTATTTTGGTGGGTGTCTTATGTGATGTGTGTGTGCACAAAAGTGTGCACGAGTACAGAGGCCAGAGGAACAAGTTGGGTATCCTTCTCTATCATTTGTCTACCTTCTCTGAGACAGAATCTCTCACTGAACCAGGGGTCTCCTGTTTTAGACTGTTTAGACTGGCTGATCAAGGAGCCCTAGCAATTTTCCTGTTTCTACCTCCCTTAAGACTGGGGTTACACCAGTGAAAAAACCTTTAAAAGTCCTAACTTGAACTTGGGACATGTGCTTTTTTACTGTCCTGACTGCTGGGCTGGAGGTGCGTGGACTGGGTCAATGAGTTATGCCCCTTCCCCTCTCTGATCTCGGTACTGGGATCAGAGAGGGTGAGGGAGGGAATTTTCCCTTTAACATGTGTGCTATTTCCTTTTTTTTCTTTCACTTTTTGGGTGATTCTGTATACTTTTGATGATGATTTGTAAACCTCATAGACCATGTGGTGACTGGGCTGCTCCCCTATCCAATTCCCCCTTCCCTTAACCGATTTTAATCTAGAATAAACATATAATAAGAAAAAAAAAGACTGGGGTTACAGGCAGTGTGTATCCATGCCAGGCTTTTCATGTGGGTGCTAAAGATCACACTTAAGTCCCTATGCTTCTTAGCTGAGCCATTTCCCTAAACCCCTGAAAGTCTAACAACAAAAGTTAACTGTAGTCATAGTCAACAATAGCTAGCAGAGAATAATTTAATTGCTCCTCACATAACTAATATTTTTGGTGAGAAATATGAGTCACCCTGCTCATTATATAGATATTATATGTGTTACTCTACTGAAATGCCACACTGTGCCCCATAGATAAGTACAATTAAGTGTCAATTAAAATTACATATCTAGAAAAGACAGTAAATAGTATATTGTAATTATGATGTTAAAATTACATTTGAACATCAGTCTATAAAACAAAAAGCACTGGGTCTCATCTACTCATGCAGCAGAAAATCCTGATAAATGTGGAGTTACCCTGCTGTCTGTAAGAATAAGCCCCATCTCCCATTTAAAGAAATCCAACTTAATGAATTTAATGATTACAAATAGCAATGACTGAATGTTTAAATGGAATTTTTAGAAAAATTTACTTGCATTTTTATCTGCTGAACATGACATGATTAACAATAGATATAATGACTAGCTTGTTGACATGCTCTCCTACAGAAATTATTCGGAGGACAAAGGACAAAGCTCATTTATTCATCATTTACTAAGCACAATGCTAGGTGCTGAGAACATAGTGAAAAAGGCAGATGTGATTCCCACTGTCCTGAGTTAACAATCTAGACTACATCCTAGACTATTTTAGAGTATGTTAGAATACCAAAACACTAAGCTTCATAAAAGCAATCAGAAAGGGCACAGAAGCCTTATATTTCAAAGTAATAGTCAAACTTCCTAATTCTACCTTTTGATAATTCATTTTTCTAAGATAATACTTAACTCTTTGGCTTCACTTTTGTAAGAAAACAATTTCTGAACACCTGAGCAAATGCCTGTTTAGATGACTCCTACGGCAAAGCCCATAAAGATTAAAAATATTATATGCAACATAAACTATGTCTTATGCTAGGTTTCCTATAATTTAGTAGAACTTGTAAGTGGTAGCAAGCTTCCTTTGGCTCTAGTAACAGGACTACTGGGTCGTGATGATGATGAAGATGTAGCTCCAACAGCTACGACACAAGTAGACAGGAGCTCTGCAGATGACATGCGAGAAGCCAACATGTGCTTGAGGACACTGAGTGCAGAGAGGCTTTTTAAATGTCCATTTCCCTCCCTCTGAGAATTACTGAATTACTGTAACCAATTACAGTGAGTTTTATCCCTGACACATGGAAAAGTAGGAAAAAGAAAGAGCCTCATTTTGTTTTATGTTTTGTCTTAGACCATCATCGTGATCTTGTGCTTAATGTGCCAAAGATAAACTGTGCAGACATTGAACCTTATTTCTATATCCCACAATATACTTACTATTTTGAGAGCGCAAGTCTTCATTAAACTCTTAAAATGTACATGATCTATAATCTTAATACAGAGACAAATTTTCATCGTAGACTTTCACTGTCTGATGCTCGTCTTGTACCACTTCTACTGGGCCTGCTGTTATTCCAAACACAATGAAGCTCTGATGAATCCTGACTATCTGCAGATAGGCTTTCTCATTTATCTAACATTCACTCATATTAAGTTTGAATATTTCATTTCTTACCCACCATAAGAATGTGTTAAATAGCACCTCACCAGTCTAATATCCAGCATCTTTAACAAGAAATACGATGACTAAATGTAATGTGGTAGTCTAGGGGATCCTGGGACAGAAAACAGATATTAATAAAAATGGACACATAAATAAAATGTGGAGTTTAGTTGGCAGTGATGTACCAAAGCTGGCTACTTAATTGGAACAAAGCAATGCTGAATGCTAATAATAAAATTAACTGGAAAACAACTATGTCTATTATTACTTATAAATCTAAAACTAAAATTAGTCATTTAGTAAAATACAATGTCAATAGGAAGGATTAAATTAGGAAAGATGAAACTGAAAGTGTTTAAGGAGGATATATTCTAAGCATCCCAAAAATACAGGATTGGAAGGACTCCTTAACATAAGAATAGCTAAAGTGTGCTTTGTTTTGCATGTATGATATTCAGAAAATGAGGGCGTCTCTGGTTCCCAGCTTGCATGATCGTTATCATGTAAGGAGAAGAGCTCATCACCTATGAGTAAAAATCAGAGAAAGGCAATGAGGTAGGCAGACAGACAATACTGATAGCCCGGGTGAGGCTGATGGATTTATAGTAGAGCCAATCAGCCCTTCTCATTACCGTACTAGCAAAAATTAATTTTGTGGCTCATTTCTTAACTTTTTTCAACTGAAGGTTTTATGCTATTTTTTACTATTATTATTTATTTCTATAGGAAAATATAAAAACAAAATTCCTTGTTTAGAAAGATGAGGCTAAAGTTTGAAATTTTATCTCAAAAATATTTCCCTTTATAGATAAAAGCATATCTATTGTTCATGAAACATGAACTCCGATATGTGCATGTATAAACAGTATTTACTCCCATCTGCTTTGCATGCATTTCTAACCTTCACCCCTCAAATGTAGGGTTCAGATTTCTATAATGGAAAAATGACCTTTCAACAAATTTTACTTTTTAGGCATATAAAGCATTTATTAACTAGAGAAACAAACATGAAAATGATATTCTCACTCCCTTTCCTTCAATCCCTAAACCTCTTACTTTCCCATCTACTACCTGCATTCAAATATAAACAGACTAGAGATTTTCATTTTAAAGAACAATTTTATAATTTATACTAAAATATGTTTTAATAAAGTAGATGAATAATAAAAGAGATATACTGCTAGAAATAAAAACAGGTGGCATGATTAACCTGAAATGTGTAAGACATTTCAAGATGTGGGTAGGAACGAAGCATAATAAAAACACAAAAAATTAAACATTTATTAGAAGGCACCATATTTCCTTTAAGATAGCTCTTAATGACAGCCTTATGGATTTCATCATGTTGTCTGGGGAGAGTACTCATTTGGTAAAATGCTTGCCATGCAAGCATGAAGGCCTGAGTTCAGATCCCCAGCACCCACAAAGAAGTCAGGCATTGTGGAATGCACCTGAAATCCCAGCACTAAGGAGGCAGAGTATCCCTGGGATTTGCTGGCCAGCTTGTCTAGCTGAATTAGTAAGGTCAACGTTCAATGAGAGACTGTCTCAAAAAAATAAGGTGGACAGAAACTGAGAAGATACTGACATCAATCTCTAGCCTCTACACACATACATATGGCACACATACCCACACATACATTTGTGCCCACATGCATACACACCACACACACATATACAAATGCATGCAAAATATAATATAGTTGTAATTTTATGTGTATATTATCAGTGAATACTAAGATATGCTCATAAATCTAGTACATAGTGTATATGTATATATATATACATATATACACACTATGTACATAGTATATATATATATATATATATATATATATATATATCCAGTACATAATCTAACTTAACCAAAATTAAACTTAAATCTTGTTCCAATAAGCCCTTATGGATACAAAAATTACAAAATCCAAGAAGTAATGTGTTTAAACTTGGTGATGCAAAAGTTATGTGTAAAATTAATTTAATGCTTGGGGCGGCAACTATATGATAGAACACTTGGCTAGTATATATATAAATCCCTGGTTTGAAAAAGAAATGAAAGGGGAAAGGAGGAGAAAAGAAAATGGGAAAGGAGAAAAAAATTTAAAAATAAAAGAAAAAGAGAAAGAAAAGGAAAAAGAAAATGAAAATGTTTGTAGCCCCAGAAAACCAAGCAAGAAGATCTCCTGGTACAAGCAAGAGTCCGAAAACTTACTAAGGAAGCTCTACGAGACCTTCGGCTCATTGGTTGATCAAATGGTGGACTGTTGATCTGCAATTTTTCAAGATATCCATCAGGTATTCTGATATCTGCAGGCAGGGATAACCGCTTATTTAAATCCTACAAAAAATAAGTAGACAATCAAAAATAAACAAAGGTTAGGGGATTAGACATCTGAATACATAGTTCCTGATATTTTATTTTTAGTAATAAGTAACTGAAGTTTTATTGCTGTTACAAAGTTATCTACATTGATGATATGTAACATACTAAAGGCAAAAATATTGTAAGCAACAGTAGACAACACAGTTTTACAGAAATGGTTAAGAAAAAAAGGACTCAAGTTATTTCTAAGTACATCAAAAATATGATCAATATTGTGTAATATTTTGTATTTAACATGGTCAAAGAGAATTAAAATATTTTCTCATTGCTGTTAGCAGATAGAAATAAAAGACTTTCTACCTCATTTGTAGAATGTGATCTAAGAGAACCTGCAATGGAATCTTGCTTTTAACATCATAGCAAAATAAATTCTATAAAAAGAAAACCCTCCTATTTGTAGCACATCAATGGAGAATCTAAAATAGTGTTTCATAGAATATGAACAATGGTAATTAATGTATTTGTGCATTGGGATAGTAATTAGAAAAAAAAGAATATTCAGAACCAACTCATAAAAAGCTCTTTTTTTAAGTCATTCACCTTGAAATGGACATCTACTTGGTTGGTATGTGCATATTTGTCTATACATACAAGCACAAATACAAATATACGATATTTTCTTAAATACTTACCTCCATTGAGATCCGTCTGTGAATACGATTTCTGAGACAAACACCAGTGGGTGACTGGACTTCATCCGATGATGTCCCAGAAGCTTGGTCACTCTCACCATCTGATCCCATTTTTAGATTTTCATGAACAATATCTATCAGAAAATGAGATTTTACCTTAAAAAGATATATCCTACTATACCATATAATTGATATCACTACAGGTAAAATATAGAGACAGTCAACATTGAAAAAAATCACAGCATTAAAATCACATTATAGATATACAGATATGTACTTAATAGATCAAAACATGACTTGAATGTCATATAAGGAGTAATCTTTATATATTTTCTAATTATGAGAAAAAATTTACAAAAATAAGCATTATATAATAAGTTATTATCAAGAATTGAACTAGGAGGATGGAGAGATGGCTGAGCAGTTAAAGGTGCTTGCCTGCAATGCCTGCCAGTTGGAGTTCAATTCCCCAGTACCCACATAAAGCCAAATGCACAAAGTGGAGCATGTGTCTGGAGTTCCATTGCAGCAGCAGGAGGCCTTTGTGTGCCCATACTCACTCTCCCTCTCACTCAAACAAAAAGTATCAAAACATCATAACATTTTTAAAAAGAGTTGAATTAAATCAGACTGGAAATAATACCCAAGAATTAGTCATTTCTCTCAGTTTCCAAATCTAGGAACTGAAGACTTAAAAGAAAGTACCTGCCTTGGAAAAGGCCATATAGCTTAGATACAGAACTGGACTTGATGCTGGTCTTTTTTGCCTCTAGTGATAATCTTTTCCATTAAATAATATGTTATTCAGTCAATAAAATACTCTTGAAAAAAAAATCCTTTCCTAGGACCTGGGTAGATGGCTCAGTGGCTAAATGCACTTGCTGAAAGCCTGATGGTACAAGTTAAATTTCCCAGCACCTACAGCCAAATGCAAACTGGTACATGTGAAGTCAAGAGAATAAAAGAATAAAAGAGCCAGCTACTCTGGTGTTCATTTGCAGCCACAAGAGACC
The DNA here is from genome assembly GCA_004024765.1 of Zapus hudsonius. Classification (NCBI taxonomy): domain Eukaryota; kingdom Metazoa; phylum Chordata; class Mammalia; order Rodentia; family Dipodidae; genus Zapus; species Zapus hudsonius. Next base: position 20,112 of record PVHP010008065.1, on the reverse strand, counting down.
CTGCCTCAAAGAAAGTAGAAGAGCACAGACATCTCAAGGTTGTCCTCCAACATGCACATGTGCACTGTGGCACCAGTGAGCCCATGTATACAAATATATATGCACACAAATCTAATCTCATCTAACCTTATCCATCCATCCATCCACCCACCCACCCATCTGTCCATCTATCATCTATATTCCCACCAGTGCTAAAAATAAAGCAGGTGGATGGAGAGATGGATATCAGTTTGGGCTACATAGCAAGACAGTGCCTTTAAATAAACAAAGGAAGGACAAATGAATGAATGATTTATACATTATTCACTAAATAGCTATTACAAAAAATGAGTTTGTGCCTCTCAAAGATCAAAAACTGCTAAGAGCAAAACAAATTCATATTGCCATATAAGGTGGGTCATAGAAGATTTCTTAGAAGAGATAAAATTAAATGTAAGCAGAAGGGAAAGAGTTAAATTCCATGTGGAAATATTAACAAAGTGGACCAGCTATAGCAATTCATGCCTATAAACTCAGAATTCAGAAGGGTGAGGCAGAAAAATCAAGAGTTATAGACTAGCCTGGGGTGTATCAATAATAATACAGACAATCCTCTTTGCATACATATATATCTGCTTTTATACTTGCATTTGTCAGTCATTCTCTAGTTAATAGAACATATCCAGCCTACTATAAATAAATGCTAAATCCAGAACTTACTTTTATTTTTTAGTTAGCATTCAGAGTTTTAGGTGTCATTCATTCAGGCATTTCAGACACAATTTGTTTTAGTTGATTTCTCCCCTGCTCCTCTCCCCACTGTTCCACTGATGCTCTCTATATAATTGTTCATTCCCCAAATGGCATCATGTTGTTTCATGCTGCAAGGCATTTACGTTCATCCTCCCGCATTGGTCAAACTGAAAACTCAGTCTTCTACACTACGCTCATGTGTCAACGTCCAGTGATGTCTTTTCTAATCTCAGACACAGTTGACTGCTCTGACCACACCCAATGTGCAAATAATTTTACATCACATTTGAGATCCTTGGAGGGCAAGAACTTAAATTACTTGACACTGAAACAATGATAAATATTCAATGAATTAAATATTAACTTCAAAGAATAGACTATATGATTGGATAATTTTTTAAAATGCAAAGGCATATAAAATAATGGATAAGATATTTGAAAATATTTTGTCAATATAAATTTAAACTTTTTTTTTGAGGTAGAGTCTCACTCTAGCCCAGGCTGACCTGGAATATACTATGTAGTCTCAGACTCCTACCTCAACATTCTGGGATTAAGGTGTGCATGACCATGCCTGGCCCAAATTTAAGCGTTTAATGAAGAATATTTATTGAACTTTTAATGAATATTTACTTTAAAAGAAGATAATTACTTAGATTAAGAAAATACTGAAATCTTCCAGACATGGTGGTGCATGCCTTTAATCCCAGAACTCAGGATGCAGAGGTAGGAGGACAGCTGTGAGTTCGAGGCAAGACTGGGACTACAGAGTAAATTCCAGGTCAGTCTGGGTACAGAGAGACCCTACCTCAAAAAAGCAAGGGGATGGAGTGGTGGCTCAGCAATTAAAGCCTGTAAAGCATAAGGACCTGAGGTTGATTCCCCAGTATCCACATAACATAGGATGTGCAAGGTGGCACATGCCTCTGGAGTTCCTTTGCAGTGGCTAGAGGCCCTAACATGCCTGTTCTCTCTTTCTATCTGCCTCTTTCTTCCTATTTCTCTGTCTCTCAAATAAATAAATTAAATAATTTATTAAAAAATTAAAGAAAAAAAGGAAAATGAAACATTGAAATCCAAGTTCACAAAATCAACATTAGAATTCACTTTATTTGTTTTTTTTTAATCTTGGTAACTCAATATTTGGAAAATACAAGTTCATATTCATAAACAGTTACAAATGGTAATGTAATATGCTTCAACTACACAAAGATTTCTGGAGAACTGTTATGACTTAATCTAATCAAGAACTTAACGTGGCAACAAAAGTCAATGTACTGGTGATTGATTCCTAACCTCTTGAAATTTGGTTCCTAACATGTTCAAGGTTGAATATTTTTTTGCTGTCAAATTTCCTAAATGTTAAAGATACTTTAAATGGGATTGGAGAGATGGATTAGTGGTTAAAGTTGCTTGCTTGCACAGCCTGCAGGCCTAGGTTCAATTCCCCAATACTCACAAAGGCAGATGTATGAGAAGTTTATAGCAGCAAGAGGCCCTGCTGTGCCCATTCTCTCTTTCCCTCTGTCTCTCTCTGAAATTAATAAAGTATCTTCCATTTATAGAAAAATCTGAAAAATCTTCCTTTCTTAAGAAAACATTGGCAAAATAGAGTACTTTAAAACATACAACTGGGTTTGCAAGAATGCACAGTTAATACCAAAAAAGCAAAAACAAAGACAGAAGTTATGCATAACCTGATTCTGTCAATTTCTTGGTACAGGTTGCTGAGCTTCATAAGGAAGGTACTTAAGTTTTCTGCCATACTAAAATAAAAGATGAAGAAGCCTTGGGTGGCTGAGTTGCAAACGAGCCCTTATAGCAAGGACCAACTCTTAAAGTGGTAATCCCTTGAGTCACAAAGGACAGACTTAAAAAAGTATTTGCCCTGGGGCTGGGGCTATAGCTCAATTGGCAGAACATTTGCCCAGCATGTAGGAAGCCCTGGGTTCATCCTCAGTGCCACATAAACCCAGCATGGTAGAGCATGCCTGTAATCATAGCATTTTGAAAGTGTAGGCAAAAGACTCAAAATTCAAGGTCATCCTTGGATACATAGCCAATTCAAAGTCAGCCCGGGATACAGGGATACATAAGACCCTGCCTCAAAAAAAATATTTAAAAAGCAGGGCCTGCTACTTACAAACCAATAACCCCAGGAATGGGAGGAAAGAGGAGAATCACAAGTTCAAGGCCTGTCTGACTCTGTAGCTCAGTTGTACAGCACTTACCTAATGTGTACTGATGAGGCCCTAGGCTCAATGCCCCTGTACAACTAAATATAAACATACATGGACACACACACACATATACAAAAAACTTTCTATGTTGCAAAAGGACAGCAAAGGAAATGCATTAATCTCAGATATGAATACCCAAGTACCATCTGACTCCAAGAAATTATTCATCACATTACCAAGCAAGCACAATATGGACATATTATTGTTTGCTATTTTGCTTCCTTCAAGATGGAAGTGAAAGGTCTATATCAGAACTTCACTTATTTGTTAGTGGGGTAAGAGACTTCTTTACTGAAACTATAATATTGAGAACATTTACTTGTTCAGTTTTTGTACCATTCACTATGCAACTACCACAGACAATACACTGATAAACTGCATCTCCATTAGTAAAATATTCTATATTAGTTTCTTAACTCTAGACCAGGTTTCAAGAATGAAAGGTTTTATCTTCCTCCTGAAATGTCTGTTGCATTTTTAAATTTCACTACACAAAGAAAAATAAGAAAGAGACTATAGTCCAAAAACATCTAAAAATTTTACTAATAAAACTCTAGTCTACACAATCGACAAAATAAGCCAAACCCTGACTTCTAGTGTTTCCTCTACAGCCTTCCATCTTTCTGCTACGCTCAGAGTCATTACTTGGTCTTTATCTGTCAAGGAGACACCTGCGGATAATGGCTGGCTGGTTTCATATAGCTAACCTCTAGTTATGTATGTGTTCAATAATCAGAAAGATGAATATAACAAATAATCAAGTTACCTAATCTGCTTCCATTTCTAGGCATTGCCATGAAGGAACCAAGGCTTCCTCCAATAACACTGTGGGGTCTTCGCAATGGGGGCTTCTTAAAAGACCCTGTGTACTGGTGAAGGAAGGAATGCATACTGTGAGATGTTGGAGGTCTGCCATTCTTCACGATAGGCTCTGTGGTTCATGGTATCCAAAAATCGTTCCATATCAGACCAAGATTCAGGATCACAGGAGAAGGATTGAGAAAATAAAACAAAATACAAAGTTGAGGTCATTACAATTAAGTTCTTGACAATGAAAGTACTTATAAAGTACTAGAGTTAAAATAATATTTACAGTTGGCCCAATTAACAATCACCTACTTTAATAAAATAGTTCAGGATTCTTCCCACACTACTCCTCCATGTGCTGAAAACCTGATATGTGCCTAATGACATGCTAAAGAATATAAAAGAAATGATCCAGGTATAAAGGAACTTATATCTCGATTACTAGACATTTTAAAAGTTATGTCAATTGGCGACTAAAGCAGAAAGCCTTTATATATATAAATATATATTATTATATATATCTTTACAGTATCTGGGTACTAGTGGCCTCAATTTGGCATCTTTAATATAGTCTTTAAATAATCAAAGACCCATTATCAAGTAGGAACATTTTAAAATGTAACACTTAAGAGTCATTTAACTGTAAGTGGAGAAAAACAGTATTTTGTTTAAATACCTGTTTCTATTCTACTGGGGAAGAGAATTCCCTAAAAACAGATTTGCTGCATCATATGGTAATTTTATGTTTAATTTTTGGAAGAAAAGAGACAATTAAAAATCATTTAACATTTAATATTTTCTCAGTTAAAAAGTCTCATGTACTCTGAATTACTATGCTTTGTCTGTATTTTAGAAATATATTACATTACTATTGTAAGTTTTTATGCAAAATTTTATTTCATATTTGAGTAAAGCTTACTAAAGTCAGTATGTTCAAACTAAAAAGATTACCAACTTCCAACTTGTTTTTTACATACTGACTACAAATTCAAGATTCATCATTTTTGCATTCAATCCACCAGTCAATATACAAACATCCCGCTTTTAAAAATACACAACAGGACTGGAGAGATGGCTCAGCAGTTAAGGTGATTGCCTGCAAAGCAGAAGGACCTGAGTTCAGTTTGCCAATACCCATACTCATGTAAAGCCAGATGCACAAGGTGGTACATGCATCTGGAGTTCATTTGTAGTGGCTGGACGCCCTGGTGTACCTACTATCTCTGTCTCTCTCTATTTGCCTCTTATTCTCTCACTCTCTCAAATAAATAAAAACCACACAATAAAATGTGAATTATAATTATATTAATATATTTACTAGTATAAACCTTTCTGATGTGACTCAGTTATTAGAATGATAAAAATAATACTCCAAATTTTAGTAGGAAAGAAAAGGAATATGTATAATCAAAGGTAGGAAGTGCATTATAATTTTCCAAGATGTTCAGAGTATTACAACCCTGGATGTGTGTACATCTCCATTTTATTTGTTCTCCAGTATGCATGGAAGTCAGATGCCTATATATAATGCAGGAGAAACAGGACTCTTCATCGTGTGTGAGATTAAACTAGACAGGTGATCAAAAATTGATCTAAGGACAGTTGATCTAGAGGAATAATAAACTAGTCCTCCTTACTGCTTAAGCAACCATTGCCAGTTTCAAATTAGACAAATATAACTTTTGCTTCAAAACTTTATTTCAATGCATATAAGAAGGTCATTTAGATGATACCATCTACACAAATTCATTAAAAAATTATTTTGATATGGACTGTGTCTGTGTGTATGTCCTATCTTTGGAGCTTTTTATACTAAAAATAAGAAAGCTTAGGGAGGACCCTGAGCTATGTAAAGAAAAAGATGTGCTTGAAACAGCTACCAAACACTTACAGATGACAAAGAAAAAGACAAGAAAAGGAATCTGTGTCAAAACTATTGGTAGACTCGATGTTGTAATACAAAGAGAACAGGCCACTGCGTGTTATGGCTGTCAATGTCTATGTCTACCATCAATCTCTGTAACAAGGAAGAATAAATGTCTATTATGATGTCTTCAAGTAGCTATAGTGAAGAAGACATTCAGCAGCTATTTTCTCTTCTTTACTACTTCTTACAATAGTAAAAGTTTCAGTAAACAACATAAACAAAAAATAGTAATTTTTGCCGGGCGTGGTAGTGCATGCCTTTAATCCCAGCACTCGGGAGGCAGAGGTAGGAGGATCACCGTGAGTTCAAGGCCACTCTGAGACTACATAGTGAATTCCAGGTCAGCCTGGACTAGAGCGAGACCCTACCTCAAAAAACAAAACAACAAAAAAGTAATTTTTAACATTTTATCATTTGTTACAAACTAAGCATTAAGGTATTATAGAAAACATAATTAGTCTAAAATACCAATTAGTTCTCCAAGAAGTAGGTTCATTTTCCTCAATTCATAGCTTAAAAAAAATAGACCTGTCTTATAGTTAAATCCTTGATAAGAATGTGTCCCAGGTGGTTGGGGAGACAGCTCAGCCAGTAAAGGAAATGTACACATACACATGGACTGTCTGCCAGAAACTACCCTCCGAGATGCATACAATTAGTGTATTAGTAATTAGCGGTTAGTGTTTGCCCTGCAAGCATGGGGACCAGAGTTTGATCCTCAGAACCCATGTGATTTTAATACCAATGCTGGGGAGAGAAGACAAGAGGGTCTCTGGTGCCAGGCTAGCCTAACTGGCAAACTCCAGCCAATGAGACACCCTGTCTCAAAAAGGTACATGGTATTCCCGAAGATAAACACACAGGCTGTCCTTTGGCCTACATACACATGATCATGCATACACGTGTCCACACATACAAACATGCATGTACAAATGAATACTATATATACATGTGTGCTTACAGACACGTAAAAAGATGCATAGTGTGCTTAGTTTATTTCTGAACTTCATTGGCAAATATACTGGCAAAACTTTTCTGTTATACAAATGAACAAACTGGATTTAACTATTACTAAGGACTGAATAGTTTTATGTAGGAGGTTTGAGATTTGAACCAAATGAAAATTTACCCCTCCTACATATAATCAATATCCAAATTATTATTTTAAATTTCCCACTGAGCTTATTTCCTCTCTCATGTTAAAAACAAAACAACAAATATCAAGGAAAGTTTTAGTAAAACCAACAAAGGGCTGGAAAGATGGTTCAGTGGTTAAGGCTCTTGCCTACAAAGCCTAGGGACCTGGTTTCAATTTCCCAGTACCCAAGTAAAGTCAGATGCACAAGGTAGCATATATGTGTGGTGTGAGGTTGTAGTGGCAAGAGGCTCTGGTGTCCATATTCTCTTCCTACCCCCCCTCCCCCATATAAAATATCTTTCTGTGTAACAAATAATTTAATTAATTAAATGTTAAAAAACAGGGATGAAGAGATGGCTTAACGGTTAAGGTGTTTGCCTGCAATGCAGAAGGACCAGAGTTCAATTCCCCAGTGCCCATATAAAGCCAGATGCACAAGAGGGCACATACGTCTAGAGTTCATTTGCAGTGGCTGGAGGCCCTAGTGTGCCCATTCTCTCTCTGTGTCTGCCTCTTTCTCTCTCTCTCAAATAAAATATTTAAAAAAAACAATAGAGGTTGCAAGAACAGAGAATATGGTAGACTCTGAAGCAATGGCACCTAGGTTCTTCCAACAAGCTGAGTTAAACTGGATTAATCACTCCTCTGAGGCAAGGAAGGAAGGTAGCCTGGGAAGTCTGGGTAGAATAAATTGACTTATGCTAAGTCAAGGAAGTAAATCTGTTCAGTCTATTAATGTATTACAAATCCATGACTGTAATACAGAGGGACAGACAGCCCTTTTACTCTCACATAGCACAAGCACTCACATGCAATGGGAGAGAGAGGTGAAGGTGTTCAGGTCTTTCTACACTGCCACAAATCTCTAACAGAAGAATTACAAGCATAAGCAAGTAAAACTTTCCAGATAGCCTGCATAACAGTGGCTATTTATATAAGCTCCTTTCAGGTAATTATGACAGTTATTTTGGTTTTGTATATATAACCTTATTCTAAAAGTTTTATCAAATTTACATTTTAATTTATTCAATCTAACAGGCCCATTATTTTATATGAAAATTTGTGTACTACTACTTGAAATGTAAAAAGTGCTGTCAAAGACAATAAACATCATTTTCTGCATCTGCCATGAGTGCTCTCGATGGACAGACTGAGGTAAACATAAAACAAAAAAACAGCGTGATGAACCTTGAAATCTATGAATAGAGTCAATGTGCTTCTAGAATGTCAAAGCTAATGAAGTTACAAGCAGAAATGTCATGAACCCTATCCATTCAAACTGTACTAACACAGGTTATGATAATAACAGTATTTAAATGTTCATTTAAAAATAGGTATTTAATAATTAGGATAATAATGTAAGTTTTAGAGAACTAGTAAAAATAGAAAGATATGTGTATATATATATATATATGTATATATAAATAGAGTTATGAAAACAGGTATATTACCAATGTTGATTAGAGGGGAGACTATTCCTATGACTAAGCAGGCAAAAAGTCTGTTTCCCCTCCCCCAAGAAACCAAGGAATGAGACAGAGAAATAAAACACTATTTGCAACCTATCAGAACAAACTTACATTATATTTACAAAGTAATTAAATGGGAAAAATATCTCCCACCATCCCAGATACTTACCATTATCCTTGCTGCTGTTTTCTTCAATAGTCATTTGTTCAGCCAATTCAGACAGTGACTCATCTATAGTCTGGCTTCCTCGAAGTGTGAGGGACAGTCTTCTCTTGAATTTTTTCATCCTATCAGTTGAATGTGGCTTGAAAAATCCTGAAAGAACACACACAAATTTTATGCTATAAATATTGTGCTCACAAAAAATGTCATTCTGGGTATATAGGGAATCTTCAGACTAGAAATATATTAAAGAATTCTCACTTCAGCCACACATCAAGAAAATTCAACCCTTTGTTTAAAAAAGATTCACTCACTCTGATTAATGCTTTATTTGACAGACATGGTATTTTATAGAAATACAGAGTGAAGGCCCCAGGGGGCTGGCTCAGTGGTTAAATAAAGGTGCTTGCTTCCAAAGGCTGCTGGCCTGTGGGAATATGGAGATTTGAACTCAGGCCCTCTTGTTTGCGAAGGAAGTTCACTTAAACTTGAAGCCACCTCTCCAGCCCTGCTTTGTGGGTTTTGCTTTTTTTTTTTTTTTAAGGAAACCATACAAAGTATCCTTTTCTGGCCCCACCATGAAATGAAACTAAAAAATCAAACAGAAGAAAATGGTAGCATTTACAAATATGTGAAAATGAAACAACACAATCATATCAAAGAAGAAACCACAACAGACACTAGGATATATCTTCACACAAATGAAAGAGCTAGAATATACCAGAACACACAGAGTGTAGCTAAAAATGCCAAGAGTAAGTTTTTCACTATAAAAGATGACATTAAGAAGAAAATCTCACAGTTGGGTGTGGTGGCGCACACCTTTGTTCCCAGCACTTGGGAAGCAGAGGTAGAAAGATCACCCTGAGTTTGAGGCCACCCTGAGACTACATAGTGAATTCCAGATCAGTCTGAGCTAGATGCTACCAAAAAGAAAACCCAAAAAAAAAAAAAAAAAAAAAAAAAAAAAAAAAAAAAAACAAAGCCACAATCACAACTGTGATGGTTTGATCCAGGTGTCCCCCACAAACGAATGTGTTCTGTCTGAATGCTTGATCCCCAGCAGATGCCAGTTTGATTATTGGAACTGTGTTGGGGCTGTGTTGTTGGGGGACGGCTTATGGGGGTTATAGTCAACTTCTACTTGCCAGTGTTTGGCACACCTTCCTGCTACTGTTTGTCACCTGCTGTGGCAGAGGTGATGTCTAGCCTCTGCTCATGCCATCATTTTCCCTGCCATCATGGAGCTTCCCCTTAAATATGTAAGCAAAAATAAAGCCATTCCTTCTACAAGCTGCTCTTTGGTTGGGTTCTTTGTCACAGCAACAAGAAGTTAACTACTACAACAACTGCGCACCCCGCCCCCCCAAAAAAAAAACAACACAGGCTGGAGATATGGCTCAGTGGTTAAAGGCACTTGCTTGCAAACCCTGGTGGCTCAGGTTCGAATTTTCAGTACCAATGTGAAGCCAGATGCACAGGGTGGCACATGGATCTGGAGTTCATTTGTAGGGACAGGAGGTCCTGATGCACCCACTCTCTTTCTCTCTGCTTGCAAATAAATAAATATATTTTAAAAAGAAAAAAAAATCTCAGGCTGGGGAGGTGGCTCAGATGTTAAAGGCACTTGCTTGCAAAACCTGCCACTCTTCCCCTCCATTTTCTCTGCTTGCAAATAAATAAGAATATCTTAAAAAGAAAAGAAAAGAAAATCTTAGGTTGGGGAGATAGCTCAGTGGTTAAAGGCACTTGCTTACAAAACCTGCTGGCCTGGGTTCATTTCCCCAGTGCCCATGGTAAAGCCAGATCTCAGCATGCTGCATGTGTCTGCGGTTTCTTTGCAGCAGCAAGAGGCCCTGGTGTTCCCATACTTTCCATGTCTTTCTCCCATCCCTTCTTATCACTCTTCCCCCTCCTTCTCTTCAAATAAATATTTTTTGAAAAGAAAATCTCAAATTAATAACCTAATCGTGTACTTTACAAAATTATAAAATCAAAGAGCCAATTAAATCTAAAACTAGTAGAAAGGATAAAATAAAGAACAGAGGGAAGATAAATGCAGGCAATGGTTCTTCAGAAATAGTCAAAGTAGATAGATTAACTGAGAAAAGGACAGAAATGAAAGTGAAGATATTACTATTGATTATGTAGAAATAAAATGATTTATAAGGAAATACTATGAATTTTCACCAACAAATTGAAAAACCCAATAAAGTGGGCAAACTCCTAGAAGCACACAAAGTACCAAAGTTGACCCATGAAAAAACAAAACAAAAAATCTAAGTAAACCTATAAAAACTAAGGAGAATGAATCAGTAGAACCAAGCCTAAGACAAGACGACTTCCCTGGTGAGGTCTACTAACTATTTTAAAAAGACGTTAGCTCCAATCCTTCCTGAAATAGTCCAAAAAAAACTGAAAACAGAGAAATCCTTCCTAAGTCATTTCGTAGAGCCAGCATTAGATAAATAATAAAGATAATGAAAGATATAAGAATAAACCATTGGCCAATGGCCTTTACAAATATAGGTGCAAATTCCTAAGACAAATACTAGCAAATCAAATTCAGCAACATTGAAATTATATCATCCAGACTAAATGGGATTTATCGCATGACTTCAAAGGTGGTTAACTTAAGAAAATCAGTGTTAAGTACTATATTATAGAAATGGGCATGAATATCTTGATTGATAAACCAAGATAATTTAATAACTTTTCATGATAAAATCAATCAATAAACAAGAATAGAAAGGAATTTCCTCAACTTGATAAAAGTTACCGTGGTGGTTTGAATCAGGTACACCAAGAGACTCATAGGTTTTCAATGCTAGGTCCCCAGCTGGTGGCAGTTTGGGAGGTGGAACTTTGCTGAAGGAGGTATGTTGGGGGTGGGCTTAGGGGCATTATAGCCAGTTTCTTTCTTCCCAGAGATCAACTCACACTCTTACTGTTTTCTGCCAGCTGCTGTGGCAAGATGCTCTGCTCTATCATCCTTTCCCTGCCAAAATGAACTGTTTCCTCCCATCAGCTGTTTCTGGTGGGAAGATGTATCCCAGCAACGTGAAGATGACTACAACAGTCACACATGAAACTCATAGCTAGCATCATACTTGATGGTGAAAGACTACAAGTCCACCACGTCCTCCTCTTCCTCTTCCTCTTCCTCTTCCTCCTCCTCCTCCTCTTCCACCACCACCACCACCCCTTCTAAGAACAGATACAAGGCAAGGATATCTATTTTCCTCAGTTCTATTCAAGTAGCAGCGGAAGTTCTTCTAATCACAATGGAATAAAACTGAAATTCAAACACAAGAACTGGAAAATTCACAAATATGTGGAAATTAAACAACACATTCATAAGTAGCAAAATTACAATCCTTAGGAGTTAATTTAATCAAAGATGTGACAGGCATGCTGGAAACTATAAAATATTGTTGAATCAAGTTTAAGAAGATTGAAGTAAATGGAAATATATCCCTTTTCATGAACTAGATGATGAAACTGTTAAGATTACACTATTACCCAAAATGGATCTAGAGACTGAATCCCGTCCGTCCCAATTAAAATCTCAATATAGTGATTTTGGCAGAAACAAAATATATCATAAAATTACATGGAAATCCAAGGGGCACTGAATAGTCACAATGATCTTGAAATAGAAAAGCAAAGTTGGAAGGCTCATATTTTACTTGGTACTAAGCTCACTAATAGCTACAATAACTGAAACAGGGTGTTGTTTGTGTAAGAACTGACATATGTGCCAATGAGCAGAACTGGGAACCAAAACAAAGTCTCAGATATACGAATTCAATGGGCTGAAGGGCAGTCTTTTTCAACAATGGTGCTTGGGAAATCAGAAATTCAATACAAAATGACAAAATTGGATTTTGCCATATGCAAGAGTTCACCTAAAATGTACAAAATATCTAAATCCAAGTGCTAAAACTTTAAAAATAAGTTAACAGAAAATTTAAGAGGAAAGTATATATATATACATTGGTTTTTTGCTCTAGTCCAGGCAGACCTGGAATTCTCTATGTAGTCCAGATTGGTTTGGAACTTACTGCGGTCCTACCTCTGCCTCCTGAGTGCTGGGAATTAAAGGTGTGCACCACCATACCTGGCTAAGAGGAATTTTTGTTGTTGTTGTTTTTTGTTTTTCAAGGTAGGGTCTCGCTCTAGTTCAGGCTGACCTGGAATTCACTATGTAGTCTCAGGGTGGCCTTGAACTCAAGGCAATCCTCCTACCTCTGCCTCCCGAGTGCTGGGATTAAAGGCGTGTGTCACCACGCCTGGCTAAGAGGAAATATTTTTTACATTAGACCTGGCAATGATTTCTAAGTATGACACCAAAAACATGAGAGGAAAAGGGGGAAGGGAAGAGCAGGGAAAAGGGGGGAGGGGAGGACTTTATTTTTTTTTAAATACTTATTTATAAGCAGGGAGATACAGAGAAAGAGAGAACGCAGGCATAGGTTCACCAGGGCCTCTATCCCTTGCAAACAAACTCCAGACGCAGGTACCACTTTGTACATCTGGCTTATGTGGGTACTGGGGAATTGAACCCAGGTCATTAGGATTTGTATGCAAGTGCCTTAACCACTGAGCAATCTTTAAAACTTCTGTAAATCTAGAGACAGTTCTAAAAAAATGAAATAGATGGGCATGGTAAGGTATGCCTATTATTCCAGTATATATGTGACTGAAGCAAGATTGTGGATTAGAGGCCAGCCTCTAATAATATCAAGAACCGATCTCAAAAAAAATTAATGGACAAATGTCTTGAATGCACACTGCACTAAAAATACACCAAAGTGAAGAGTGCAACTCCCTCACCTGAGCCCCATAAAGAGGGCATGTAAGACTACACGATGGACATGCACATACACATATCCTCCCCCACAACCAATGGACCATCCAGTGAGTGTGTCACATGGTTTCAGCTAGGTTCTATCCCCACTGTTGGCGCAGATACTGAAACTGCCTCCATTTACCCACTGTCTAGACTGGTCCTGTCCTTCACTTCTATAGCCTCATAAGGTCTTACCTTGTTTCTTCAGCTCAGGTCAACACTGAGTTGACTCAAACTTGTAACCTGGCAGTGGCCTGACTACAGCAGTGCCTTCAGCAAACCTTTATTTAGCAGGGTTAGTTATGATGCCCCCTACTAAGAGCTTGGGGTGCTGGGGAGTGTTGTATTTCTATCAGCCTGCAGCTTCTACTACCAATGGGTCTCTGAAACTCTTAGAACTCTAATGCCAATTCTTCAGACCTTTGTAGTCCTTCTGAAACCTACATATACACAATATTTACATACATTTACTGTTCTGTATGAAAATATTAGTCGTTAAGACTGGAATAAAAAATCTGTGTTTGTCTTAGCCAACTATCAAGGAAATCAAGACTATCTGGAAAACTGATGCTAATGAAACTGCCTTTTTGTGACTTTATTGTTATTCTATAAATTCAGAAATCAAGGAAAGAAGCATATGTGTTTATCTATGTTTCTGATACAGGGTGCTCATATCAGTGTAAGAGAAATGAATGGTAGGCTAAAGTTAAGGAGGGAAGGAAGGAGAAAAGGAGTGAAGGAGAGAGGGAGGGAGGAAAGATCAAAAACCAAACTACTAATGAGGATATGGAAAAACTGAAATGCAGCTGCGCTCACTGCTGATAGAAATCTGAAAGTGCAGCCATTATGAAAGATGGCAGGTGGTTCCTTAAAAAGTTAAACACAGGATAACCATATGACCCAACTTTTCACTCCTAGAGATACATACATTCAGACGAACAGAAAATGGAGTTTTCAAAGAGATAGCTATATACCCATGTTAATCAGCAGCATTACTGATAACAGCAAATGAAACAACCTTTCAATCAATGAGTGGACGGATTAACCAAATATGGTATATACAATGGGATGATATTCTTTAATAATTAGAATGCCATCCTGACACTATATCATGGATGAATCTTAAGAACATTACATATAATGCAGTAAGGCAGACACAAAAGGACACATTTTAAAATTCTACCTGATAGGCATTCTAAATAAAGTTTTTAAAAAGAAAAATAAATAAATAAAAATTCTACCTGTATGAAATATCTATAAGAAGCACAACCATAGATAGAACACAGGAGAAATCAGAAAGGATTTGGGAATCTGGGACTGTGGGTTCAATCCCAATATGAAAAAATCAGAGCAGCATCTAACAAACATAAACATTTTTCAATGCACCTATTTGTATAAATTGTACCACAAATTTGATTGCTTATGTTCCTAAGAACATAAAAGAATATAAGAACATATCCTAAGATAAATGTTCTTATTTTCTTTAAAAGATGCTTTTAATATATTTTCTGTTAGTCAATAAGCTAAAATTCAAATGTAAGTAAAGTCCAACTTACAAGTCACTCTAGACATAGAAACTTGCTTACCATGAATAATCAACTAGTTTGCAGATGATAAATCCTCACAATGGAGAATTTGTTTTAAACAGCTGTTCGATTTCAGTGACTTCTAGACGTCATCTACTAGAAATGTCATCTAATGCTTTTGATAATAGTCTCAATCAGCCCAGAACCAAGAACACAATTATAACTACTTGAGGTAGGCCCTCATTCTGATACAAACATAGCTTCATACAAAAGAAAAAAGCCCACTAAAAAAGCATAGGAGCAAAATAGTATCAGAAGAGGGCAAGACATCTGTCCTCCTATAAATGGATCAAATTCTTTTAATTATGTACTCCAGCTACATGTATTTTACCAAATCCTCTTTGATTTAAAAAATAAAGAGCCTTTAAATTATGAAAACAGAGATTCAATGGAAAAGTGTTCTTTTCAAAATACTTGCTCTCAGTCATCATCTCTGGTGACTAGTGAAACGTTATCCTATCAAAATTTAAGTTCCTCCACTGTAAATCAAAAACAAGTATTCCTTTTTTTTTTTAAAAAAAAACTAATTTTACTTGAGACAGAGAGAAAGAAGCAGAGAGTATGGGCATGCCAGGGTCTCCTGCAACTGTAAATGAACTCCAGACACATGAAGCACTTTGTGCATCTGGCTTTACATGGGTACTGGAGAACTGAACCCAGGCCATCAGGCTTTGCAAACAAGTGCCTTTAACAGCTGAGCCATCTCTCCAGCCCTACCTCCCCCTTTATCTGGTGCTGAGATTAACCCAGGGCATACTAGATACCATGTGCATGTTCAATCTCAGAAATAAGTGACTGGGGTAAGGCCAACCAAGGCTAATATATGCTACTTCTGTAAGGGTAACAAGCAATCTTTGCTGATACATTAGATTTGTTTTTAAGGGCTGAGTCTGTAAGTGCTTTTGGTCTGTAAAGTGCTTGCTTTACAAGCATGAGGACCTGAGTCTGATGACCATACCCACATAAGATTGCCAGGCAGGGTGGGAGAAGTATGTGATCACAGTTCTGGGGAAGTGGAGTCAAGGGCTCAACTGCCAGTCAGCCAATCTAGTCTAATTGGTGAGCTCCAGACTGATGACAAATTTTGTCTCAAAAATTTCTGTCTCACACACTTGAATACAACATACAGTTTAAAAATAGTATTTTAAAGATATGGTTTAAGAATCTCAGCTTCTGAGAAAGTTTAGATGCCCAAAATTATCAAAATACAATTCTTATCTTTAGCAGATAAACTTGATCATGACTTCTGCCTTTATAAGCATGTTCACTAACTGAGGAAACTATGTGGCCTTTGGCCTTTTGGAACTGATTTGTAGGAGGAATGAGGAAGGATTTTAAACCTTAGCCTAAGAGATGCCCTGCAATGCTGTAAGCGGAGTTTGATGAAATATTTTGGTCAGAGTTGAAAGACCTAAATACAGTTAAGACTGTGAGGTTTGGCTTATGATGGACAGAAAAGTGCTTTGTCTAGACTCCACTAGAGCCAGTTTGGATGAGAGGCTTGCTGCATTATTCACATGTCCTGAGAATTTGTGCAGGGTTGCGCTGTGTAGAAGTGGATTGCTGTGAGCAGGATATGGCACAGAAAGAAATGAATAGTTTCAGGCTGGATACAGCACTTGCTAATTCCAACTGTTTGAAAAATTACAACCATTGGAGCTGGAGAGATGGCTCAGCGGTTGAGGCACTTGCCTCCAGTGCCTAAGGCCCTGGGTTCAATTCCCCAGTACCCACATGGGCCAGATCCACAAGGTGGTGGCCCTGGTGCATTCTCTCTCTCTCTCTCTCTCTCTCTCTCTCTCTCTCTCTCTCTCTCTCTCTCCCTCTCTCCTTGAAAATGAATAAAAATATTTTTTAAAAAAAGAAAAATTACAACCATTAATATTGGGCCAACTGTTCTGCATTGGGACAGCAGGAAGAATAATAACTCTTTTGAAAGTAGAGGGCCTGAATGCTGATTTTTCTACCTTTTGGAGTCAGCCTTATTCCCCCCTGGATTAACAAATTTTGTAGCCTACCTGGTAATATGGGAGAATAGCAAATACTGGAAAGGGTCACTAGATTTGTGTTTTAGTCAGCTCAAGCTAATGGGATGAACCTCCAAACCAGGCACAATTTTTGTGATAAAGAAGGGATTTATTGAAGCTTATGGAGCCACACAGAGAGAAAAACCACCACCAGCAGCTCCAAAACAATACACACCCAAGCAGCCAAACCACAAGAACTCCAGCAGCACACAGACTGCTCTTTGCATACGTATATCTAGAATTGCTGATCCACCTTAGGGCTGCATCCTAGGACCTGCCTGAGGTGATACCTGCTCCAGCCAGGCAACTGGAGAAAAACCTTTAATAAACTTCTGAAACTATTGGGCAAGATCCATTCAAACTACCACAGTCCACCCCTGGCCTCCAATAGATTTACAACCATCTCACATTGTATACTGTGTTCAGGTCAAATTTAAAGGTCTCACAATCCTGACCAATTTAAGATAGCTCCAAAGTCCCAGTCTCATCTAAGATTTAAGATTGTCTCTTAACTGTGAGTCCTGTAAAATCAAAACAAGTTATAAACTTTTAACATATAAGGGCACAGAGTAAACATTTTGAACTGCTTTGAGGTATAACAGAGACTGGACCAATGCAAACTCAATAACCATTGGACAAACAATAAACATCTGTAGTTCAAGTCTGGTATCATAACCAGTAACTGTCTCGGGCTTTTCCAATTCCGCTGCTCCAGCTTGCCTGAGTAGCTGGGGGAAAACTTCTAACCGTAGCCAACAGAACTTTATGGTAGCCCTTACACAGTCCTGGTATATCTTAACATCTTTAGGTTTCCATGTGAACCATGGTCCCTCTTCCAATTGCTTCACTGGCCAATCAGGGACTACATGCCCTGTTCTATATACTACATCTCAGCAGTAACTCCTGGAATCATGTGTATTTCATGACCCACTCCACACATGCATTTTTTTATATTTTCCAAAAGCAATACCAGGCATGCAGGACACAGCCATGTTGTTAACTTACATAGGAAATGAATTGTGACCTTGAAGAGTAGGTTTCTTTCTTTCAGCTATCTTATTCCAAGAGTTTGTATTTCTACCACTTAGTCTTTCCTAGGAAGAAATCACCTCAGGCATCCTTTCCACATATCTCTTTAACAATAGTACCTTTAGAAACCAGTTGCAGTACCAGTAAATCTTAAACTTGTTTTGAGTTTACCAACTTTAAATCTTAAAATTCTCAACTCCATATCATTAGTCAAGCACATCAGTCCATTACTTATATTCAACCTTGATCAGACTCTCTGGCCATGGCCAGCAGAATGTAACCACCCTTTATGCCAGTAACACAGTTCCAATAAAGTTCTCTGCAGTCTCTCCTTCCCATTAGAAAGTTCATAAGCCAAGACTCCAAATATAATTTTCTCTGCACTTAGCATTTTCAAACTCTTACCAGAATAGTCTGAAAAACTTTGCTTATTGCCCTGGTTGCAAGTACCAAGTTCTCTCATTCTTCCCTAGCACACAAGTTCCAAAAGACCAAATTCCACATGGTCAGATTAATCTCAGCAACTCTATCCCACAATTGGTACCAAAACTGTTGTAGTCAGCTCATGCTGCTGGGATGAACCTCCAAACCAGGCACAGTTTATGTGATAAAGAAGAGATTTATTGAAGCTTACAGAATCACACAGAGAGTAAAACCACCACCAGCAACTCCAAAACCAAACACACCCAAGCAGTTTACAAAGCACAGGAACTCCAGCAGCACACAGACTGCTCTTTGCATACGTATATCTGGAATTCCTGATCCAACCCTAGAAACACCTTAGGACTGCATCCTAGGATCTGCCCAAGGTGACATGTCCTCCAGCCAGGCAATTGGAGAAAAGCCTTTAATACATTTCTGAACCTATTGGGGGATATCCATTCAAACTACCACAATTTGTAATGTGGTGTGCTTTTTGGTAATGGCCTCTGGGCAATGTTAATCAGGCTTGTTGGATTCTCTGTGTAGAGGCCTGATAGAGCCATGACATGTACAAACCATGGTTTGCAGTGTAGACCTGAAAATGTTTTGGAAATACCAGACTATGGTATGACTGACAAAGCAAGCTGCCAACTCAGGATGGAGTTTTCCACAGGCTGTGAGCAGCCCAGCTACAAGGGTAGAATTTGAACCCTAGGGACTTCATCACTGGTTTTGGAGTTATTGCATTTGATGTTTGCCTTGTTTGTTTTGGATCTTGCATTGGTTCTATCTTTCTTTGCAATGCCATCTTTTGCAACGTGAATGTTTACTCTGTGTTTTTGGTTTTTACATCTCACAGTTCAGACACCTTGAATAATGGAGGTGTTTGAACAGCATCAAGATTGATAAAGACTATGAAGACTTTCAAAGTTAGACTTAATGCACTGCATTTTACTTTATACACGGTCATCAGTTTATGGGGCCAGGCATGGAATGTGGAAGCTTGTATTAGACATCTCACATAAACTCATGTGTTTTGAATGCTTGGTTCCAAGCTCTTGGCAATCTGGGAGGTGGAGCTTTGCTTGAGGTGTATTATTG
This sequence comes from Zapus hudsonius, assembly GCA_004024765.1. Classification (NCBI taxonomy): domain Eukaryota; kingdom Metazoa; phylum Chordata; class Mammalia; order Rodentia; family Dipodidae; genus Zapus; species Zapus hudsonius. The sequence goes on along the minus strand of PVHP010008065.1, from coordinate 618 downwards.
GGGGAGGGTTTAGGGGTGTTGTAGACAGCTTTCCCCGATAGAATCCAGCCCACTCTCTTGCTGCTGGTTCCACTTGTGGCAGAGGTGATGTCCAGCCTCTACTCATTTCACTTTTTTACCCCCTGACATCATGGAGCTTTCCATAGAGACTGTAACTTTTCTCCCATAATCTGCTCTTGGTCAGGTCCTTTGTACCAGCACCAAGAAGGTACCTAAACTACAAAACAATGTGATAGTGACAAAGGCCCCAAAAGCATCAGGACCTCAGTAGAGGTCAAGATGCAGAGAATAGAAAAGGGCCAATCACACTGTAGACTCAATAACTACTAAATGCAGGAGGCCTAATATGATCTCCAGCACTATGATGGGTAAAAACCTAATGTTTTAACCAGTACATCAGGCAGGGTTCAGTCAAAAGACAATTACACCCATAATTTTAACAGAGAGAATTTAATATAAGTTGCTGAACAGGAACTGCTGAGTTGAAAAGGCAAAATGAGAGCACAGATTATTATGGAGGTAGTGATTGTAAGAAGCAGCTATCAGAGCTGATGGAAACAAAGATTATTTGGAATTATTAAGGCTCAGAACCTTGAGGGAGAAACCCTATGAAACTAG
>PVHP010008064.1:17500-54505 GCA_004024765.1 Zapus hudsonius | reverse complement strand
AGAATGTGTTTCGTGTCAATCGTCTCTGTTTATTCCAGCTGTCGTTGATCGGTTTCCCCTGGCAGCCTGTGCAGTGCCTTCCAGCACTACACTAATTGCCTTCTGGGGGCTGGATACCATTCCGGACGTTGAAGGGTTTCTCGATGCTGATCGATGCAGTCTGTGGTTTCTTCAGTAACAGAGTTTTGCCTCAGGCCTGTGAACCCAGGTTTTCATGCTTATACATTCCAAGCACCAAGAAAGTAAAGGAGTGCTTTTCCTAGGGATTATGTGATGGCTGTTTGGGATTGAAGGAGAAAGCCACTGTGTTGAGCTTTGTTTAAGCAGAGCCATTGAGGACTTTGTGGGTTAGGATCTCTGGACCATAAAACTGAAAAGTAGAGGGGCTGCAAGTAGATGCTTATCCAAGCCAAGCGATTAGAATAGAATGGTGCCTGCCAGAGGGACCAGGTTGAGCTGGGCAGTCTGTCTAGAGGACAGCCTCTGTCAGCCCAAGTGAGAGGGAAGGAGAGCCTAGGACTGAACTTTGGGGAAGGCTTAAAAATACCCGTGGGGCACAGATAGTTCTGGAGCCATATCATCTGTATGAGACCCTAAAGTGCACCTTTTAGACATGTACTTGATACAGATTTGTGGAAATTTTAGGTTTTCTCTAAATTTGCTAAGGAGTTACACTTTCATCTGTACAAAATTTTAACTCTATGGGTTAGATTTGAACCGAGGCCCAACATTATAGTAACTGAGTAGCTGTAGGTGAGTTCTACCTCAACCCATCATCTTTGGGACATTGCATATATTAAATACCAACATGCACACAAGAATCTGGCCTACAACAAATGATTTTTTTTCCTTTCTTGTCCTCATTTTAATTGAATAGGGAACAGCACTGAGCAGGCAGGCACCAGGTTGGTGTGGTGGTGTCGGCCTATAATCTCTGCACTCAGGAGGCAGAATCAGGGAGGGGATCCTAAATTCAAGGCCATTCTCAGTTCCATGTGCTTTGAAAGCTAGCTTGGGCTACATGATACCCTGTCTCAACATGGAACAAAAAGAAGCAATAACAAGGTACCTTACTCTTTGGCAAGAGTGTTTTGGCTTAGTGTGAGAGAGACATAGACTTCCTAAGACAGGTTGGATTTAATGAAAGATGTAAAGAATGCCTTTAACTCTTGGTTTGTAGAGTGGCCATAATATAATCTTTAAAATTAAGAAAATATCTTTTTAAAAAAACTTCTCACAATCATTTGGTTACAGGGAACTGTATTTGCTGAGTGACTGATTTTAGGACTGCGTTATAATACTTAAAAGGCCCATTCGCTTTCTACAAGTCTTCTAAATGTGTTATTAGGACTGTTTTTGGAGAAATATATCCTACGTTCTACTTTTCTTTAATAGTTTCATGATTAAGGCAGTAACTTACCACAGGATAAACATGGATATGTAATAGATACATCGACACATCATTTTGGCTTCTTTTCTCAATTTTGCTTTTGGATGAAACTCTTCTTGGAGTGTAAAATCTATCCAACAGTGAAACGTGCTGCATCTCATCCTCAGGGCACTGCATTTCAGTGGGAAAATGATTGGTTAGAGCTTTATTGGCTTCAGTGCCTTCTGCCTGCAGCATATTTGATACCTTAGATTTTATTGAAATTGTGGCTTGCCTGAGACGAGGAATGTTTCAGACCCCTTACTTGATAACCTGAACTCTTCATTATTATGTTCATTATTTTATCATGGCATTATAAGGGGCTTTTTGTTGCCTTGCAGAATGAGTCTGGTTAATTTTGGCCACTGAAGTCTTCTTGGGGCACTGGCTTTGGCCTCACTCAACCCAGCTAGAAGGAGAGTGAGCATGGCTGTGGCCTTGGCTTTGGTCTTCAGAGCCACAGAAGGAGGAATTCTTGGACCCCAGAAGTGTTAATTGTCACCCAGTTACTCTTGTCACCATGTCCACTGGACAGCTGTCATGATGGCTCAGCGATCTTGACACTTTTTCCCAGCATGCAATATTACAGCATTTGGTGGTTCTCGAGGCTCTTTTAGCATGCACTTTTCCCCACACTGGAAATGACTCTGAGAAGTCATTACTTAGTGCTATTGGGTCTAGATTTTTGCTGATAAAACAAATCTCCAGAGGGAAGAGGTGCCTGCTAGATGGTCCATCAGCAGCAGAGCTGGTAAGGAAGGTGAGCCTATGACCCATCAGCCTAGGAAGTCTGGCTCACTGGGAGCATTGTCTCTGTTCAGTGGTGTGCTGGGGAGGAATGAGGAGGAAGAGCTCTTCGGAGCAGTGCTCCAGGTGTAGCTTATGGCTGGCTCTCTGGCTGCAGCTGTGCTCAGTGCTTAGCATAGGTTAGGAGAGGTTGTCAACCCATTCTTGCTGTATGGCTTTCTGGTGTGGGGCTGGCACCACCTCACCTTGTTATGCCTGGGAGCTTGCTAGGAATGTAGGCTGCCAGGTTTGACTTCATGTCAGGAATCATAATGAATTCTTAAACAAAGGCCATAGATGATTCTTATGTTAAGTTTGCAAAAAGTACACTCTGAATGTTCAAGACCAGAGATCTCACAGTAGGGAATAAAGTGAGGGAAGGAAGGAGAGCTGAGTATACCAAGAGTGACTAAGAGAATACATTTCATTTGTAGTATTGAAATACGCGCTCAGTTTTCTTTATACCATCCCAGTTTTATTTAGATGTAATTCATATTTTGTACAATTTACCTACTTACAGCATTTTGTTTAAAGTGAGTCATTTAAGGGATTTAGATATATTCACAGACTTGTGCAACAATCACCACAAGCAGCCACAGAACATTTTTATTGCCTGAATAGAAACGCCATATCCTTTTGCATCCCTCGCCAGAAGCACCTGCTCATCACTACTGAGCCTCTCTGTGAGCTGGACTTGTCTATTCTGGACTTTTCTTATATGAATATATTTGTACAATATGTGGTCCTTTGGGTCTATTCCAAGTTCGCCCTTGTTGTAGCATGGATCAGAGCTTCATTCCTTTTCACTGCCAGCCTTTTACTTGTCTTATGTCTATTTTAAGCGGGAGTCAAGGACATTTTGCCCTTTGTCTTTTTAGTACAGTAAATTCAACAAGAACATTGTCTTAGGGATGAGGATACATTTTCTAATGTACACGTTCCGCATCTGAGTACTGTGTGACAGTGAGGTATTAAGAGCAATATTAAATGCTTTTAAGTACAGAAGTTTTCATGTGAAGTTTAGATTATTGATTTTTAACCACTTTTTCTACAAACTAGCATTCCGTCATCCATGCTCTCCTGAAAACTGTGCTTGCCCGCACAAAATATCCAGCTGATGTTGCCGACAGTTAAAATGACAAAATATTTTGTTCAGATAAATAACAACAATGGCTGTAATTTTGGCAAGAAATCTCACACTATTCCCTCCCCCACCCGGTCTGTTCCCTACAGTTCTCAAAACTCAGTAATTTCAGGAGCCCCCAGGGACGACAGCATTCTCCAAGATTCTTATTAGTTAAATAAATAATTAAACTTGCTTCCTTCTGGATATTCAAGCACTTTTACAGATCTCTGTCCTACAGAATGTCTTACTGACTAGAACAAAAATTGTGTTTTTTTTCTTGAGCTTTCCAGTGATTATTTCTTGATGCACATAGTGTGAAGTGACCCAGAAAAACAAACAAACAAACAACATTCCAAGATATTTTCCCGCCTGAGCAGAAGTAAGTTTAGCATTCTCCTGCTTTGAGGATGTTTCATGGTAAATTGGAAATTCTTTCTTTTGTTTTAGCGATGTGGAAAGCCCCCTCCCCTTCTTTGCTGACTAAGTGCATTTTATTGCCTCAGAATTGCCAGTGCCTTATTGGCAGGCTGCCTGGGAAATCAGATGAATGACAGCCATCCTGGAGACCTTGTGTGGTCACTTTCTAAAGGCTTTGTACTTCTTTTATTCTCCTGTCTCCCTTTCCCTCCTGGGTGGGTAGATTCAGTTATTTGACTCTTCTGAGAAGGCTATCTTTTCAACTTTAGGGAGCATGCTTTCTTAATACATTTCTTTGGGGTGTAAGCCTCTTTCTTTAACCTGATTACTGTTTTTCTAGTTAATGTGTTGATCATTTGCAGCAAATTGCAAGCATTCTGTATTCCTCAAAATCTTGATAAAGTTCTGCTATGCATGAGTGTGTGTATCTGTGACTGTTTGTAATGCTGAAATGCGTGGTTTCTGTAAAGTGGTAAAATTCCTTGCCTCTCTTAGCCTTGGAAAATTGACTGTGCTGTCCAGATCCCTCTGTTGGAAGAAATGGGAAAGATTGGATTGAGCCCTAATGTCAAGCAAATTGACTTGGCAGGGTTTCAGGGAGTAGGAGGGGCTGTCCCACTGAAGATCTGTGTCACTGTCTTTGATGACACTGAAATTGGGGCAGGATAATTATTTTCTGTAATAGCGCAGCTCTTGGGGAGAAGGTCAAGCAAGCAGCTTTCAGCACTAATGTCCTGTGTATCAGAGTGTTCAACACTACACTCTTGTGTAGTGTTGTCTTTGTTAATATTGCCACTGCTTTGTCCATGGAGAAGCTGAGACCCAGAGTTTCAAGTTCATCTGGGAGCAGGCTATGGAGGCTGCTGCCCCCAACACCGATGCCTTTCTACTTCTGGAATTTGTCTTCATTCTATCTTTACCTGTGCTCTTTAAAGGGGACAGTTGTTACAAGGTGATGTGGCTGATGGAAGCACAAATAGATATGGACAAAAACCCAAGGTCTTTTATAAGACTCAAATTTACGACAGCATTTTCAGGAACAGGGACAACTTCTCTGGCCTCTAAGGCACCCAGAGGTGCCCAGCTGCCTGTGATCTATGTAAGTAGAGGGAGGATCCCCTGTGGCCTTTCAGAATGCCCTGCCTTCCCCGCTCTTAGGGTGTTCTGTCCTTGGCATCATACTTTGGGCCAGCACTGCCTGCTCACAGGTGCCAGGTGACGAGAGCAAGCCAGCCATTTCTGAGTGTTTACTGCACGATTGGACGAGTCAGAGCTAACTTCCTGTCCAGACCGCCAGCGTTGCTGAGGCTGTAGATCTGCCCAACATGCTTACATACAGTGGTGACAGCTTTTTAGCAATTCATAAAACCATTGACATATTTGTTTTGAGTAAAGTGAGTCTTTAAGATACATACTCTTCAATCAAAACTCATCAAAGCAGAAATCTAGAGGCTACAGAGAACTCAACACTGAATCAGACTGCCAACAGGTCCACCAAGGCTCAAGGAGTGTTGCAGAAGAGGGGCAGAAAGATCTAAGAGCCACAAGGTGGGTATGATTATACTGAGGCACAACTCTCCTTACCCCCCAGACTGGCTGAGGCCTTCATGACTGCATACTGACTACCGGTGACCTCGCTGAGGATGGTCCTCATGGGAGTGGGAGCTGGGACAAGAGTATAATCTTTTAAAATAAAATAATTTTTTAAAAATCAAAAAATAATGTGCTATTTGGAATTTGTCCTACACCCCCCCAAAAAAAACCCCCAAAAGCAAAGATTATATATATATATATATATATATATATACACATACATACATACATACATACTGTCAGTTTTCCCCTATGGTAAAAAAAAAAGCCCTACATTGCCCTACTACAAAGATATCTTCTTTAAAATAATTCTGTATTTCTTTTCTATAGAAAATGTAATGCTAACCTTGTAGAACTCAAATTACATTGTGATTATTTAGATGCCTTGCTCTAATAACTTAAAAATAATTGTTCTCCTTTTTGTTTTTCCAACTTCCCAGAAGGTTGTAGTTCTGCAATAAGAAAGTTAGTGTTCAGTGGCAGGATTCCAAAGAGATGTTGGTGGAATCATGACTAAGGAAGCTGGCCTTCAACTTTCTCTCGGTCCCTCTACCTTGGTACTTGCTCCATGATGGAGTACCCATCGTTATGTTTACCCTACATCAACCTTAATGTTTTGCAGAAAATAAAATTGGTAATCAATTTTGTGCATCTATATTATACAGTGGTTGAACCATTTAGCTTTCTAGGAAAAGCATAAAGATCAGGAAGGATTTTACTTTTACTCTTTTAAAGGAGGTTGAGGGGTAGAAGAGTGTGTGTTTGGCTTGCATTTAACTCTCAGAACCAAAGCAACAGCTACAAGTGCAAACAGAAAAGACCCATCCAAAGAGGTGGGTTACATGATGATAGGTACATACACAGTGAGCCTCTGACCAGTTTCTAGGAAATTGCCAGCTGTTCTTTTGCTCTACTGGGTGGGGAGACACAGTGTGAAGATACAACTTGAACTCCAGCTAATCGATTGCAAAATTGGAAGTAGCAGGGAATCTCTGCCAAAATTTTCTCATGCATTACACCAAGACAAATAGTTGTATTTTTTAAATGGTGGTGGTGTTTTTATTTTCTGTGATGAGGTAGGCGGGGAGAAGAACAGTTATGGATCTGGGAGTTGGAGGAGGCGATACAGCAGAACAAAAAGAAGAGCTGGAGTCTGTAACTTTATAAAGTCATGAGAGGCATAAATATTCTTATCAAAAAGTATTTTCTAGTCTATTATAAAACAAGAAGTTAAGTCTTTGGAATCATATTGACAGACTAAGTTCCCTTTAAGCCTGTTTACTAATCTAGACTGCTATTTTAGTAAATCATTGATTCTTTTAACATATTTATTGTCAATAGATACATTATGTGAGCAAATCTCGTGGTGGTATCCCCATTTCCCTCCTCCCGTCCCCAACCCACTGGGGGCCTTCCAAGGTGGGACTACTGGATCAGTCCATGGGGTAGAAGGGATTGTATGAGAGGTAGCCAGTGGTTTTTTTTCTTTGTGTGTTGTTGCTGAGAGGGGAAATGGCTTTTGATATTCTCCTCCACCATGGCTCTTACAGTCTTTTAACCCCCTCTTCCATTCAGTTCCTTGAGTCATGGTGGGTGAGTCTTAAGTCTGCTTTATTGTTGAGATCTTGTATCTGGACTTCTGCTTTGGGTTGTGTTGGGTATCATTGTCTGTCTCCATTGTCCTTTCATGCGTTATCTGACTTGCTATGGTAGTAGGTCTCTTGTTTATCTCACCACTTTCTGATCGGTTTCATTTGAGCTTTATATGATATATGATCATTGATTCTTAATGTCTTTGATTTTTATGTCAAAACGATGACAAACATTAGTTTACATATTTTAACTTTAATTTTATTTCTGGATATATTATAACAGCATAGTACAAAATTTTAGACTGTTATCTATTCTATCTAATCATGGAGGTAACCAATGGTATTATTGTCATGTGTTTTGTGTATTGGTTTGAATGTAATGCCCCTCCCCCATAGGCTCATGTGTTTGAACAGTTGATCACCTGTAAGTTTGTACTATTAAAGAAGGTTGTGGAACCTTTTAGAAGGTAGAGCCTTGCTGAAGGAAGCATGTGGGGCAGGGGTGGGGGGGGGCTTGAGGTGTTACAGGCTGACCCAGCTTTCTCTTTTCTCTCTCTCCCTACTTTCTCCCTGCTATTGTGATGCTGTGACACTGGCTTCCTCCTCCTGCCATGCTGTTCCTTCCAAGAGGGACTCTATCTTCTGGAGCTGTTAGCCAAAAAGACTCTTTTCTTTCTTAAGCTGCTTCTGTTTGAGTATTTTGTGCTAGCAATGAGAAAGTCACCGACACACCCTTCAAAGGCTGGCAGATTTGTATATGTTATTGTCCTCTTTCTCCCTCCCTTTCTTATACAAATGGTATCTATGGATTGTCATATTCTGTGTGGCTGGTTTTCACTTCCTATACTCTGATTATTCTATTTAAGTAGGCATGGTTGGATAGTGGTCTCTTGCATTATAATGCCATGACTTATTTACCCAATATGCTACTTATTTATACGATTTATAAGACACCTACAGAACTGCAGTGTATGAAATTGTACACAGATTTGTTTAGAAAAACGTGGAAACTAATGGTATGAAAGATGGTTTTAGCTTTAATCCTAGAAGTGAGGGTTCTCTGTCGTTTCCAGACAAGTGCTCTCTATCACCTTCTACTTCATCAGGGAAGTAGACATTGCTTGAATGAGATTTCATGGTAAAATAACTTTGAGAAATAGAGAGATTTTGATTTTTTTCCTTGGGGCACCATGAGAGAATTAGAATATTAAAGCCTTAAGGTATTCATGTAGCTTTGATAATGACAAACAGCTGTCAAAGACAATTTTTCAGATTCACTTGCACATACTTTATTTCATGATGCCTAGTAAAGACAGTTCCTGGGGAAAAGCAATAGCATAAAACCTGACCTGTGTACTTCTTCACATCCCTTCAGTTCCGTAGATTCTGAGTGCCAGCTACATGTTTTAATTTTCCAGCTGACAGCTGCTGGCCTTGGAGTTCAGTTACTTGACATTGGCAGGTCATTTCCCTCTGTCCCCGTACTTGCTGGGAGAAATGACCTATTTGGGAAGCGGTATGTCTTCTGTCTGTGCGAACAACAGAAAGTGGGATTGGATAACTTGGGTGCATCTCAGTGGGAGCTAAAGCCTCAGGCTGTAAAAGTCATGTCATTTAGGACAGACTTTCATTCATTCTGCCTGGCAGGGAGTGGAAGAGCGTGGGCAGGCTTTCTGAAATTCATAGCACTGCAGCAGGAGTTGAAGTTTGGAGTTCTGTCGTAGAATATATAGAGAGAATTGGTAGTGTTTTTTTTTTCTTTTTTCCTCCTGTACACTTGTTCTCAACTGGAGTCATTTTGCCTTTGAAAGATGTGAGATCAAGAATTCCTACTAATCATATCATACACATAGAACCAAACACTCCAACAAAAGAATTTATTCAGTCCCAAATTTCATTGGGACCTCTGTTGACAAACCCTGTTCTGTTGAGATCTCACGAGTTAGCAGCTTTGAAATTGGCAACACTTGTGCTTGCTTCTGAGGCCACGGAGGCTGGCTGTGTCCTGCACTGGATAGTTCATGAATCCTATTCATAGTTCTGGAATCTATAAAGCCCAGAAAAGGTGAAGTTTCTACATAATTCACTTAGTCTTAGAATTCATGTGTGTTGATATTTGTGGTTTTGACCTAATTTTGTGAGGATGTGAATGTGTTTTAGTGTAGGCTGCTAGCTCAGACTCCACTCGAAGATTCATTTATTCATTCATTTAAAAATTATTTAGTGTGTCTCATCTTGATTTTCATGTCATCTATACATATGAGTGCATGTTTAGTAAATATAAATTCTACATGAGAGAAAATATGTGCTATTTGTCTTTGTGATTCTAGCTTATTTCATATAGCATGATGATCTCCAGTTTAAGTTGATTTTTTTGTTTATTTTTAATATATTGCCAACAATTAGATATATTATATGAGCAAATCTTGTGATGATACCCCCATTTCCCCCCCTTCTGTCCCCATCCCACTGGGGATCCTCCTCTGTGTGCATACTAGATCTATCCATAGGGTAGGGGGTTATGAATTGCACCAGAGGTACCCAGGTTTTTGTTTCTTCCCCCTTTGTGCATTGTTGCTGAAGGAGGCAATGTCTCTGGATATTCTCCACCACCATGGCTCTTACATTCTTTCCAACCCCTCTTTTGCTCAGTTCCCCGAACATGGTGGGTGAGTTTTAAGTCTGCTTTATTGTTGAGATCTTAAGTGTCTTTGGACTTCTGCTTTGTTGTTTTGGGTATCTTTGGTGTCTGTCTCTATTGTCCTTTCCTGGGTTATCTGACTTGCTGTGGTGATAGGTTTCTTGTTTATTTCGCCACTTTTTTCTGCATTCCATTGCCATAGACATATGCTGGTGTCACTCTGTGTACAGCTTTACAGGGGTGCCTGGGAAGTAACTATGTTAGCTGGTTTGAGGAACAAAATAACCTTTAACCACTGAGGCATCTCCACAGGCCCCCAAGGAAATCTTTCTTTAAAGAAACTTACTTGGAGTATTTAACTTTTTATCAACTCCTCAAATATAATATAAAGTATACACATATAAAGCATACACATCTAATGTAAAGCATACACATCTAATATACAACATACACATCTAATATGAAGTGTACACATCTAATATGAAGCATACACATCTAATATGAAGCGTGCACATCTAATATAAAGCATACTCATCTAATATAAAGCATACACATCTAATATAAAGTATACACATCTAATATAAAGTATACACATATAAAGCATACACATCTAATATAAAACATACACATCTAATATAAAGCATACACATATAATATAAAACACACATAATATAAAGTATATACACATATAATATAAAGCATGCTGGTTTCTTCTGTAAGCACTGTCCATTATGAGCAAAGAAGGATGTTAACATTTCTTTTCTCTGATTGCTGATTCTGTGACATAGTATCTAAAGGTTTTTTGAGAAGATAGAACAGATGGCTGGACACTTAGTCTGATTTTTTAAAAAAAGAATTGGTCAGGATGCCAGAGTTAAAACATTTAAAAATGCAGGAAAAGAACGCCCAAATTAAGTTATTAAAACATCAAATTTCAAAAAAAATTAAACTTTAAAGTCATTTATTTGTTTTAATGTTTTACTTTTTGCCATGCTGGGAATCAAATTGATAGCCTAGCCAAATGCTCTACCATTGAGCCACAATTCTGGTTCAAGACACTATCTTTTCACGATAATTCCTGAGGATCCAGGACATGTTTGGGAAAGCTGGCGCAAAGAAGGGCAATTCAGCATCAGGAGATTTTCTGACCCTGCTAGGTGTGATCAGTTCAGGCCTAAACCAGCCCTTCAGGAAGTACTTGTGAGGTTCTCTACTGTACATGGAGTTTTGTATTGAGGATCCAGTGGAAAGAAGTGTATGGTCAATAACAGAAAGTTTGTGTATTACTTGTTAGGTGTCAGACACTATCCTGTGTGTCTGTTGTTGATCCTTCACCATCACCACAGCCCTGTGGTGTAAATACCAGTGTTTCTTGACTGTTTAACTTATGAGACTGAAGCTCAGAGAAGATAGTTAATGGGCTTGTGTACATGCCGTGATTATAGGAGAGCCAGGATCTCAACTGCGGAGGCTGACTGTTAGCCTGGGGGACGAACAGTGAGGGATTTGATGCAGCCCAGCTAGCAATCTAGTAATGAGGTTGGAGAGAAGTGCATTTTGAAGGAAGATTAAATTTATTTTACTTGGTTGGAGGGAGTGCAGGAAACTTAGATTTGCTGGCTTGAGGTGCTTTCTGGATTCCAGCACCTTTCGGTGGGCCTGGAAGGTAGTGACAAGCAAGAAGGTCCTTTCTGATTGGATCTGGATGCTTGGGGGACGAGGGGCAGCAACTCCAAACTATTTGGGAGTTTATAGCTTGAAACTCACCAAATATGCTCTGGCAGTTATCACAAAATAATTTTCTTGAAGTATTTACGATATATAATTTAAGGAAAAAGTCTAACAACTTTTAAAGATACACACAAAATCAGTTGGCTTTCCTATACGAAACACATTAATGTTTAATTGAATCATTTCAATGCCCCTTAAATTTTTTATGAACATTTAATGATATAGGCAGCTTTGTAATGTGGTTGTCTAATTATTTATGTGACCTGTATCTGTGAGTGGATAGGCTCTTCCCAGTTTTTACTTTTCAGTATTTTACAGTGAATGCAGAACAAATTTTTGTTATTCAGGATTAGAATAATTGGATCATAGTACATATTGTAAAATTACTCTGGGAATCTAGGATAATTTATGACTATGAAACATAAGCGAGACTTGCCTCCTAATCAACCTAAAGATCTTTATAACATTTTCATTCACTTCTTACTTTTTGTAACATATCACAGTTATGTGATGACTTTGTTTCTTGCTGAGAACTTGCCTTGCATCTCTGTGATAAATTGTAGAGGATTAAAGCCATTATATGAATAATTCAGGGCAAAAACAAATTTTGTTACAAATTATCTGGTGAATTGTGGCAAAATTGGGATGGCTCCTAAACTGGAATTATGTCAGTAATTGCCTATTTTTGACTTTGTCTTCTAATTGGTAAAAATTTTGTTCCATAACCTTTAATTTTTCCACTTTGGTATTCAATGGATAATGTCCCTCTGTTGTGTTGTATAATATCCTCAAATTACTTATTTTTGCCCATGGAGTCATAGGTTCTGACATCTTTGGATCTTGAGCATAAATTTTGGGTTAACTATAACCAGGCTATTTCTGTGTTTGTCACTGGCATGATCTGTCCTTATGAATGGTGTTTGGTAACATTTTAATAAATACACTTTATGAATTGTTTTGAAGTTTATCGTTTATGGATTCATTATTAGCCTGGTAACTTGCCAGAATGACACATTAACAAAAGGTTTGTCCATCCATCTGCTTCTTCCCATCGTCCCCCAAACAGTCATCATCCAGGAGGATTGTAATATGCAAATATGCCATCTGCAGTATCCAAATGGGTTGATTGATTCCAGTTTTTAGGCAGAAATCTGTCGGAGGCTGGTGGCAAATTCAGAGTTTTTCTGAAAGGGGAGGACCTCCTATGAAGTAGCATGAGCGGACATCTCCCCATGGTCAAAAGCATCCTGGGATTTGGGTACGTAGGCTACCACAGACGGGTCCAGGCCTGTCCTGCTGGCCACTTAGTTGGCAGGGCAGGCTGTGGTACCATGCTGCTCGTTGCTGTGGTTTCTGAGATAATAGCTGTGCCTTCTGTGATAAAGTGGAGGAAGTTGTACCCTTTCTTTCTGAGCTCTTCCTTTTCCTTTCATGTAAAAGCGTTCATTCCAGTTTGCTGCTCCTTGCAAGTGTGCAGTAAGTGTGGAGGCCAGGACTCCCCTTCCGTCACCTGAGGGGCCTTGCAGCAGCCAGCGTGAAGGTGTGGGTTTGGTCATCTGTGGGGGTTCTTTGTCAGGTCCCCAAGCTATGGTGGACCGTCCTCAGACCTATAAGCTGTGTTCTGTCAGTGAAGCCTTGATGTGAGGAGAGTTTATACCGGATAGTGTGTAGAACTAGATAGAACAGGAAAGGTACTGATTTCAGGGAATCAATTGAAGATGGAGAGATCCAAGAGAAAATTCTGAAGATAATGATGTTCTGGAAGCTAAAGCATGAAAGTATTTTTAGAATGTAATCAAAGGGCTGCTGAGATGGCTCAGCAGTTAAAGGCACTTGCTTGCAAAGCCTGCTGGCCTGGGTTTGATTCCCCAGTGCCCATGGAAAGCCAGATGCACAACACTGTGCAGACATCTGGAATTTGTTTGTAGTGGCAAAGAGCCCTAACATCAATGTGTTCACATGCTCTTTCTGTCTTTCTCGTAACTAAACAAATAAAATATTTTAAAAGAATGTAATCCGAACATAGGAACAGAATATTTTCTTTTAACCTTTCATTTGGAAATAGTTTTAAACTTTCAGGAAATAAAACCTTTATCAGATTTATCTGTTGTTAAATGTAACCTATTCACCATTTCATTTTCTGTATTTTGTATGCACACAGGATATTTTAAAACCATTTTGAAGATACGTTGATATAACATGGCCTTAGAACTCTAAATACCAAAGTATTTTCTAAGAACTGATATAGTCTCTTCTAGAACCACACATGCATTGTCTTTGGTCGGGTATTTCATTTTACTGCATTGATTAGTTTCTTTTACAATGAAAGACTATAGCCTTGCTTTCTCTTTTATGACATTGACAGTTTTAAAGATCTAATTCTCTTTAAGACTGTGCTTTGGTTTGGGGGCTGTTTTTATTATTCCTCCTGCTTAGATTTATATTGTACAGTGTCTATGGGTGGTTTAGTGTCCTCAGGGTGCCAACTCAGGTGCCTAATGACATTAGGGTGATGACTTTGGGCACTTTCTTGACTGTTTGTTCTTCCCTTGCCATAATGTGTGGTGAGATTCCTTAATTCAGACCCTCTGTGCTACCAGTGCAGACTTAGCATCCACTGCTTGTTCTGACTGGATCAGACTTTCCCATCTCAGTATACCGTCCATGTTTATCAGTCAGCCTTTGTGGTTCTCTGTAAGCAAGAGTCTCCCTCTGTTCTTGTTTACTCCTTACCAGTTTGGACTTAAGGGCTCGCATCTCTTGTTGTTTGTGTTTTACGACACTGCTCAATGGTGCCCCCGTGGCATGGCCTTCATCATCCTTTCTTTTAAATTTTTATTTTAGAGTTGTCTTTTACTTTCTTGTATGATAAGATGTCTGAGGTTTACCTTGTGTTTACTCTATTTCAGCTCTGGGTGAAGCCATTTCTTTGAGACCCCTGTATTCCTTTTCATAGAGAGAAGAGATGGCACGTTTCCTATTTTCCAGGTCTTTTCTCTAGGATCACCCCAGGCACCAAGGGAAGATGGAAAAGGCATCAGCCTTGCTGCCTGTGTCCAGGAAGCAGAGACAGAAGCTGCTCCAGCCTCCCGTCCTTTCTTCTCTGCTCCCTCATTTGACCATCTGCACTTGAGCCCACGGGCTGTGTGGTAGGGGGTGGGCTGCTGTCCTCCGGATTCTCTGGTTATGGTTCCCAAAGGGGGGCTCGGGCCCTGGAACACAGCAGATGGAGCCTGTGGGAGCCATGTTTGTGTGCTCAGCAGGTACAGGTCTGGGATGGGTTCTGACCTCTTCCTGGCACCTGCTCCTTTTTTGTTACCATATGTCAAGCAGCTCTCAGCCCATGCTAGCGTTTTCAGATTGCTTTGGCCTGAGGCCATGTTTGGGAATGGCTAGAATAACTGTCAGGGGACCTGGATGGGGCAGTTGCCCCCTAGCACAAGCCTCACTTGGCCTGAGACCCCACTTCAGGCAGGCCCTGGTTGGGCATGCGCTCACCTGTCTCCTGCCTCTTGTTTGTGCTATGTTACCAAAGGCTTTATGTGTCTGATTTTTTCAAATGACAGCAATGACCTACCTTCCTCCCTCCTCCCCTCCCTTCTTTCTTTTTTCTTTTTTTTTTTAAGAGTTAAGGCTAAGGATATGCGTCATTGTTATAGCACTTGCTAGCCATGGACTGATCCCCAGCACTACCAAAAAATAAATAAAAATAGAGGAAAACAAAAGCAATCTCATTCAGTTAATGCAAAATACAAGGGACACCCCCTCTGACTTCTACCAGTAACTAAGGCTTCTGGTTCAGGAGTTCATAAGAAGACCATGGATATCCCGAAATAAACATAATATGAGTGCATTTCTGTGAGGAAAGGCTTCCATGGCCTTTCGCAGATTCTTACAGCATTTGGCAGTGTATTGCCGCAGCATGGCCTCTGTGGTCTTTCTCACTGTCATTTGGAGGGTTGGTTTTGCTTCCTGTGGCCCTCATAGATTTCATATCCCTTTAATCTGTGAAAGAGACAAGGAAGAAGGGACCTTGAAAATGGCCTCTCATTACTACAAAATTTTCAGGAGCCCTTCCAGCCCCTCCACCTGCTTTTCTGAGCAGGGCACAGAGCCAGGACTCAGGAAGACTTGCTCTAGCTTCCCCTTCTCTCAGACTCTGGTTCATATGTTGTATGTGCCTGTTTCATCTGATCCCCAAGACTGACCTGTGGTTTAGGTATTAAAGATTAAATAACTCATTTTAGCTATTGAATGTAAAGTCTGCCAGATTCTAAAGCCAGCTCTCTTTCCCTGCCCCCAAGGAACAGAATCCTCAGCTGCTAATTTCCTTAGGACTCACCTACAAAAGACATCCTTCTGTCATAGTCTCTCTCTCTCTCTCTCTCTAATCTAATCCCATCTAATTTAACATAACCTAACCTATCTATCTATCTATCTATCTATCTATCTATCTATCTATCTATCTATCTATCTACCTACCTACCTATCTATCTATCATCTATTTATTTACATGGTTTTTTGAGGTAGGGTCTCCCTCTAGCCAAGGCTGACCTGGAGTTCACTATGTAGTCTCAAGGGGTATTTGAACTCATGGCAGTCCTCCTACCTCTACCAAGTGCTGGGATTAAAGACATCCTTTCCTCTAAAGCCAGGAGCCACCTCAAAGCATACTGGTGCTCTGCACTGCCTTCACCCCACCTTCCAATGAGATGAAGAGAACTAGTTGGGACTTTGGGGTATAATTGTGGAGCTCTCTGAAGGCATTGAATTCCCAGCATAATCCTAGGTCCTCATTCCTGGCTCAGCTCAGAACTCTTTTCCGCTCACGACCTTAGCTGTCGTGGCTCAGGTGGAAAAAGCAGGGATGTGATAGCAAGCAGACTCCATCTGTTACCTGACTTTGAAAATGAGCAACGGTAATTAAAGCCCTTATAATTACAAGGTGTTTTAGATGTTGTCACATTGGCATGACAAATTTCATTTTTAATTCTGCGAATATAATAATTTGCATGTAATGGTATAATGTCATCAATTAAAAAGTAAGTCACAGCAGGCTGTGCTGTGATGGCATTTTGGAAGGTATTTATTATCCTACCAGGCCCCTTCATCCCTCTGGGGTACGTGTGTAAACAAAGGAAGAAGCCCAGGTAGACCCTGTGACAGGGAGGGTCCAGATGGCATTACCAGAAAGACACCTGCTATCCAGGGTGGCCTGGTGCTTGGACACAAACTGGGGACTGTTTATTTTTATTGCTCTAGGGACTTGGAAGACTCGGTCTCCTCCTGACCCACCCCCCTTGCTGTAGCCTCCTTGCATCTCCTGCGCATGTTGGTTGTGAAGATGAATCTACAAGAAATGCAAGGGCTTCAAGAACTATTTGGCTATAGAAGTGATGTCTCTGCAAGTGGGTGTTTTTTCACAAATAACTGAATATCTGAAGCACGACTCAGTGCCTATGGCAAAACTACCCTCTGCTGAGACTCAGTTTCCTATTATTGAACATGATCATGTCTTTCAAAAATAGTTTGTATTAAAAGTAGGCCAAAATCAATCAAGTGTTTAGCATTGTGATTGATGCATTGACATTTTAGAGATAGGTATGACTATTCTCCTCCCACCCTCACCACCCTTCTTAAATGCCCCAATCTAAGCAGAGCTTTTTGATTAGTAGAGTAGGAACAGTAATGCATTCCTCAAATTAGTGCCAAATGTAAATGTATTTCTAGTTCTGGAGATTGTCAAATCTCTGTATTCTGGGTAGGCTCACATGTATCTATTTGTGTTATGTATAACTCAGGTCCCATCTAATGCGATACAGTTTGCCTTGGTGACTTCAAACATTTTAACTGGCAATGATGTTAAGATGAGAGAAGATAAAGTAATATTATATTTCGGCTGGAAGCCCCAGTACCTGACTTGCTGACATTCTTTTCCCTTTAATGGGTACATATTTTCTTCTTTTGTGTTTAATAAGTAGCTTTAATTTCAAGTAAAGTTCTGGGTAGATTTGCCCAGTTAAGATTACACATTTGATACTGTTAGTTGATGCAGTCCTGCTAAACTGCCCTTTATATATCTTCAGAAAGAAACAAGGTTGTATGTAGTTGCCAGTTAGGAATCCATCTCAGATCCAATTCCATCAGAGAAGCTTGAATATTTTTAGAAGTAACACTCAGCCTAGCACAGCATATGGTGATATGTAATACCAACCCTTTACAAAAACCCATGTTTTAATTACCTTCTAGAAAATTAAATTGCCTTTCTCCCCTGATGCCTTCTGTCCTTCAAATCACATGTAGCTGCATCAGAGTTCAGGATGTGACCTTTGTGATGGATCCTGAGACGAGTTGGGACATTGATGTGTGGAGTATTGAATGGTGTTTGTATGGCTGGGAGCCAGGAGACTTGGATCCGCATGATATATGTGATCTGTTATAAACTGCTCTGGCCTTCAGGTTGTGGGTTCTTAAATAAAGGGGATGTATGGTATTGAAATCATGTTGCATTTTAATTTCAGTAAAGTATCATTGTAGCTTCATGATAGAGATGAAATAAGTGTTTGTGACCATGCTGAAACTGTGACTTCCTAACTATTAGATCTCTGTAGCTTGGGCAGTTTTGCAGGATGGTTTGGGGAAAATGAGATTTAAAGAACCAAGATACTGGTTTTTGGCAGCACAGCACTACATCCTTGCCAGCTTCAATGGCTCTTCTTGTTTTACATTCAAAGAGCATTTTGCAGGCCTTAAACCCATTTTTCCTGTTTAAGGTTTTTTTTTTTTTTTTTGATAGTTTGCTCTAAGACCCACAGTCTTCATTCACCCGTGTCCAGATATCTCAGCATAGTTGAATTCTGTTTAGACAAAATTGGACTTTCAGTTGATTCTTTAAGTATTTTTCTCTATATGTTCTATGTTCTGTTAAAACACTGTTTAAGGTATGGTCTCCAAATCACTTACCATGGAATCTTCTAGAAATACTTGAGAAAAAGAACAGATTTCTGACTGTCCCATTCTTACTATAGCTAAGCTCTTAGAGTAACATGAACATCTTTATATTTTTTCAAGATTTCAAATGATTTTCAATTGTTTATTTGTTTATCTTTTTCTTCATATTAGATCTTGCTGTGTAGCCCAGGCTGGCCTCAGTCTTGGTATCCTTCTGCCTCAGTCTCCCCAGTGCTGGGTTTTGCTGCCTGAGGAGCCCCTTGGGAAATGGGGGTTATCCTTTTGTTCATGTTCTCAGGCATATAGATACATATAGATGCATCATACGTATAGATGGTTCGTTTTTGAGCAAATGAATCAGTACATAAGTGAATGGATTTGTGATAACAAAATGGAAAGCAATAAAATGCCATTATCAGCCTATTCATAATGAAGTCTGAAATATTTAATGAATGAATAATGCTTATAACAAGGTTATAAAATATTTTTTTCATTCCCAGATTTATGGTCTTTTATTTCACTCTTCCAAAACAGGACATTTCTGTTAGATTGTTAGGACTTATGTGTGGTTTTGGAGATTCAGTGTGGGGCCATGTGCGTGCTGGATAACTCTACCCCTGAGCTCCCCCCACTCTGTGTTGTGCCATTCCTGACTAGGTAATGAACCTTCCTGGATGCTGTCTCCTTGTGCTCAGGTGTTCTGACCTTGCGTTCACACACCTTCATCCCTCTGTGAGCACCTCAGCAGAGTCTAGACACCAAGTGCTAGTACCTGGAGGGCCACCATTGCTGCTTGGTAGGGAAGAGCAGAATGAGGTGAAACACTCGTTCTGGCTCCTTGTCCTTCTAGTGTCAAGACCTTTGTGATACGAGTGAAATGGGACCAGAGACGAGCCCAGGCCAACAATGCACTTATTAAAGAAGTTACTGCTACAGTAGTTTTTTTGGAACTGAAATATTTCTTTGGCTTGTTGAATAATGATACAGTACTCTGGACTTCCAAGTCCTGTTTGAGGCTCTGCAGGGTGGTGTTGAGTATTGACAGCTTTCTCACTTGTGGATCTTTCTCCCAAAGTGAGAGTAGAGGGTTAGAGTACTCAGATTATTCAGCTCGCCAGTAAGAATGATAAGAAGGAAAGATAAATAGTAACTGACCTCTGATATTATTAAAAGTGTCCTGAGCCTATGCATATTTGTCACTTGATGCTCTGGTTTTAGTTGGTGCTGGCACAGAGATGGCAGTTCTGTAGTGGGATGGATGAGTGAAAGGACACAACTGATCTCTGGCTTTCACCTTTTGAAACTAGAAAAATAAGCCAAAAAAGCAAACCATACATACTTATTAGCTAATGATGTACACAGAGCAGAGTCTTCACTCTTCTCATATTTCTTCTAAGTAAATCAGTTTTTGGCAGTACATTTTGTTTTTCAAAAATCAGAGAAAAAAGTGATATTTAGTAATTCATTCTTCTGAGAGAAAGATGGATACTATCCAGATCTGTCCTCCCTAGAATTCACAAAACTCTCCTTCACACATCAATATTTATGGTGCTCCTAGCCTGAGTTATTTTTTACATCTATTAAGTATTAGTTTTCTTGTCCAAGCATGAGAGTTTTGTACCATAAATTGATCTTGAAGACTTCTTCCAGCTCTAATACAATCTGTATAAGAGGCTATGTTTTCCAGGTGGATCATTTAATTAAGGTCACACTTTATTCTTATTAGTTTAGATTTATATATATTGACAATAGAGTTTCACTTTATGGTTTTGAAATTTATTTTCTTATCCTGTCTCCCACCCCTCTCATAGGCTTAGTGAAACCCTATTTCAGGACTGGAAAGCTGGATCAGTGGGTAAAAGCACTTACATATGTTTCAGTACTTATGTTTAGATCCCCAGATCCCTTGCAAATGCTGGATGCCATGGCAAGCTTCTGTAATCCCTTTCCTCCTAAGGCAATATGGGAGGCAGAGTCAGGAGAATTCCTGGAGTTTTTGGGCCAGCTAACTTGGTATTCAAAGCAGTGGACAACAAAAAGACACTGCTTCCGATGAGGTGGCAGGTGAGACTCTGATCTACATATGTAGTATGATACGCATGAACACACATGCACATCGTACAAGAAGACCATAAACATTTACATTTTAAATTATTATAAACAGGTTTTGTATTTCAAAGACTGAACTTGCATTTTAGATAAATATTTGTGCTTAACGTCTGGACTAACTATAGCTTAATAAAATTTGTGGCAACTTCTAATGGTGTATTTCTGTGGGAACCAGTTCTCCTCAGGTTTCAGTGCACTGGTGATGATGACCATGGTATGGTTTGGATATAAAGTGTTCCCTTCACATGTTGAAGGCTTCATTCCCAGTTGATGACACTAATGAATGCCACCAACTAATGAAATGTGATTGGATCATGAGAGTGCTAACTTAATGGATGGATTAACCCTTTCATTAATTGAGTCTGTAGCTGAATAGATTACTAGGTGTTGGGTACTAGTAGGAAGAAGGTCATTGGAGTGTCCTTGAAGGTATATCTTGTTGCATACCCACCCCTTCCTCAGCTTTCTTCTCTCATGCCCTGTGAAACCATGGCTTGAAGTCAAGGTACTGGACCATGACCCATAGGTAACCTGTCCTCTTTGGAGTTGAGTTGTTCTGGCATTTGTCACAGAGATAAAAAGTGACTAATACATATAGAAGGAGGCTGTGATTGGTCATAAGAATGGAGAAAGGCACAAGTCAGTATCACACATGGGATCTGGAAGCATGTCCATAGCTCATTCAGGTAATGTCATGAGTAGCTGTGTGACTGGTGTGGGGTGGAGAAAATCACAGAATGGCTTTTGAGCATCTCTGACTCATTGATAGGAAGGTTATAGTAAGTAAGCATTAAAATAGATCAATTCTAATCCTTGGATGCTTTGAGTTATTTAAATTTACCAATGAAATCGCAGTAGCTATAGTTTGAAGGAAACAAATTTACATTCTAATTAATTAAAACTTGCTAATCCAGTTGTAGAAAAGAGTAGATCAGTAATTCCATATTGACTATGTAAAATTACTTGTGGATATATAGCAAAAGTATTAGGATGTGATATTTTCATATTTTTTAAAACTTAATATTTGTTGTAATATTTTTGAATCAGTATAGCAAGGCATGTAAGTTTAAATAAAATGATCATGTGCCTGCATACCATTTTTTTAAATGATCAAGCTTACATTCAGAGTTAGGAGACTCCAGGGATAGATGACATACCATTTTTTATCCAAAAAATTGTGTTTGATTGGGACATTCTATTTTCTGATTGCTAGGCAACAGGTTCTCTCTCTTTCCTTGAGAAAGATGGTGATATAAAGTAATTGCTTGGGTTTATTTTGTTCAATGAACTTTTATTTAACTGCTGTGAATGCATCTACTACTTTAGTAAGTGGTATATGGTTATTTGATGGTTTCTCTTGCTTGTCAACTTGGCAGGGGCTAGAATCTCCTGTGAGGGGGTTATGTAGATTAGGTTGGTCTTCGTGCATGTCTGTGAGGGATTACCTTTATTAGGTCAGTTAAGGTGGGAAGACCTACTGTAGCTGTGGGCAGCACCATTCCCTGGCCTGGGTGCTGAACTATATAAAAAGGAAGTGGTTGTCTGAATGGAAGCATTCCTTTCTCTCTACTTCCTCCCTGGGGATATGAGTATATAACACTGGCTTTCTTTCCTGCCATGCTTTCCCTATCATGGCAGTTTTCCCCTCAAAACTCTGAGTAAAAAATAAACCCCTTCCTGCTGTTGCAATTCTTTCATTTGTTGGGCAAACAAGCACCAACAGCCAGCAAACATATAGCCAGAGCTCAAACTTCTGTATACACACATAGTAGGGCTAGACTACAAGATCAGCCCCCAGTGACATACCCTCTAGCAAGCTTAATCTTAATAAAAATACTTGAGTCTATGGAGCCATACAATCAAACCATCACATTCTTCCTCTGGCCCTCATAGACTCATGACTCAGACCACCTTCAAAGGTCCCCATAATCTTTACCAATTTTAACATTGTTTAAAATCCCAAATCTCAACTGAGATTTAAGACTGTTTCTTAACTGTGAGTCCTGTAAAATCAAAACAGGTTAATTGGAACTACAGATCCAGGGGAAGTTCCATAATGATGAAAAAGGCTGGCCCCCTTTCACAGGTCCAAGCAGAGAGAGAAACCTATCACTAACACCATGCAAACACTAACAAAACAGAAAGGGGGGGTGATGGAGATTTCTTTCACCTTTATATAGCCTTAGGGAAAGGTCTTGAAACTCTATCCCAGACTTGTTGGCTTTCTACATCTCTGGAATTTCCTTCCTGCACTGCCCTCCCAGGAAGGACTGTTCATTTCTAGCTTTGCTGAGCTTCCTTACATCCTGCCCCCTATAGAGAGGGCTGCCTTCCAATGAACATCCTCAAAGACTCACCCGAGTATGAGAAAGGTCAAGTTGACAACAAAACTTAACCATCACAATAATTGATGATGAAAATCTCTGGATTTCAATTACTGCCCCTCCAGATAGGCTGACTGAGCAGTTCTCTATGGCAGCAATTTCACAGTCCTGGTACATCCAAAATATTTTCAGGTCTACCTGCAGACCATGGTCCATCTTCACAGCTCCATACAATGGCCTTATTTGGCCTCTAAAATTAAATACATGTATTTCAACCCCATTTCTTATCCATATCTCAGCAGTGGCTTCTTGAATTGCTTTGTCTTCAACACAATGGTATCACTGGGCCTCTGCACAAGGACCTATTCCCGCTTCACATTTCTGGAAACATGTGCACTTCATGAACCTGTGATTTTTATGCTTCCAAAGCTATTACCAGGTAAGCACAATAGCAAAATTTGTCATTTGGGGGAATCAATCTTGGCCTAGAAGAGCAGGCTACTTCTTTAGAATTCTTTCTTTAAGTGACCTCCTTGAAAAATAATTTGTACTCTTATTCATTTGAGCTTTTCTTGGAGAGATTTCACCCTCAGGCATCTTTTCCTTGCAGTTGGCCCACCCTTGATGGTGATAATCTGTTTAACAATTACAGCTTCAGTAACCTAAAACCAATCTCTGTGCCAGTAACTTAAACTTGCTTGATTTTTTTTTTCTGTGAGAAGCTGTACATTTTTCATATCTTAACTTTTTATACCCTCCACCAAGCATACCATCCTGTAACTTTTAAATTCAACTTTGTTCAGATTCTTAGGGCTTGGGTAGAATGCAACCAGCCTTTTCACCAGTATCTCAGTTCTCACAAAGTTCTATCTTTCCCCTTTGAAAGTTCATAAGCCAAGCCTTCACAGTCCACAGCTCTCTCTGGATTTATCATACTCTCACTAGAATACCCCATCAGGCTATTCTTACCACACTCTAAGGATTCTTCAGTTCAAAGTACCAGGCCCTCCCATATTCTTTCAGAATACAATTTCAAAAGATCAAAACCCACATGTTCTGGTTCATTTCAGCAAATGGCCACTTCTCAGTACCAATTTTACTATTGCAGTTACCTTCATATATCTGGACAGACATCCAATCAGAAGTAGCTTATGGGAAGAAAGGGTTTATTTCAGGCTTATAAAATCTTGAGGATAAACTATCATGGCAGAATAAACTGGTTTACTACCATAGATCCAAGCAGAGAGAAGACCAAAATCAGCAAACACCAACAGCCAGGGCTCCTAACTATTCTTTTTACACTTCGAAGGTCTGGAGGACAAGATCTGCCACTAATGACCTACCCTTCAGCAAGCTGCTAGAGTCTTAAGTTGTGAGTTCAGTCTTCATAAAAAAGAATACCTGAGTCTAGGGGCGCATACGTTAAAATCACCAAGTCATCGTTAAGATCCTTCTGGTCAAGTGTTTTGTCCCAGCAATGAGAAAGTAACCGATAAAGGTGGAAGTAAGACAACACCTTAGTGTCGTGAAACCTTCTTGTGTTCAGGTCTTCATATTCATTTTGGCATAGGTTTTATTTGGTGAGCCATGGCCATTTTGTGCTATCTTTCCTGGTGTTCTTTTCTGGATTTCATTGTAATATACATCCTGCAACCAAGACTTTTGGCAGCCATATAATGGAAAATACAGACTTGTGTAGGTCAGTGGTTTCTGTGCTGGAGAAAGCAAAGCCTCACATACTGGATGCTCACACCAGCTGGACTTACCATGCTACAGTGAGCACTTTGAAGATGCTAGGCTTCAATGTGTTGAATACCACCATTAGGCACAGACTTTCAGGGTCCCAGGGACTCAAACATTCTTTATTCTCTCTACTTGCCAATGTTCTTATAAAGAATCTTTTATTTTTTAAAAATAAGCTAAGGTTCCTGTACACAATTAGAGGTGGTTTCCTTTGGAAAGCAGAAAATTGGCATATTAATGGCTTTAAGATTATCCTTGGTTACATGACATTTGCATTTTGAAATTAACTGAAAAGATGTCGACACTTTGTTGTAGTTTTTAAATTAATTTTGCAATTTCTTTGTGGACTTGATAAAAATCTTAATTTTTTTTTCTGGAAGAAAAATTTCTCTTTAGAGTTGAGCTTTGGCTTCTCACCAGTCCTTATGTGTCTAAATTGGAATGAAATGGGAAAAGGAAGGGATAATGAGATGTCTCATTAATTCTGGAGTGCTCAAAATGGTCCAGCAGTTGTGTTTTAGAGCTGGGGCTGCACAGAGCACCTGGACCAGGAGAGACAGCAGGTGCCAGCTGAAAAGATACTGAGTATACTTAAAAGGGATATCCAACAGATCTACGTTAGCTCCCTGGGATCTTTCTCAAATGTAGCTCTGATGTACATCAGGGTTTAGGAACAAGGGAGAAAGATGAGTGGAGCTCTTTAGGCTTTCTAAGGATTTTTAGTTGCTCTCATCTCAAGTTAGGATTAAGGAGAGGCTTCAAAGGATGAAAGTCACACCATAGCAATGACATTTTTATCTAGCTGTTATTTGTTGCCCAGGAAATGGCAGCAAGCTACAAGCGGTCATGGATGCTGTGGTTGTTTGGAATGTATGTCTCCCAATACACTCATGGATTTTCAGCTGCCTGGCTGGAAGAGGTGTCACTGGGACAGATCCTGGGGTTCATCCCTAAGGTCTATTTGGTGGCAGATCTGATTTTCCAGCCTAAAGGTATGCAGAGAGGCCTGAGCTCTGCCTAGCTCCCTGCTGCTTGCTGTCCATTTGTGCGTGCTGTGGTGCTGGCTGTTTGGTAGTGTCTCTCTGCTTAGATTTATGAATGGGAGCCATCTTCTGCCATTTGATGGAACTTCTCCTGGATCTGTAAAGTGGAAATTAATCCCTTCCTCCCATAAATTGTGTTTGGGAAGTTCATTCCAGCCACATGGAGAGCTGACTGCAACAGATGCAGTGGCTAGTTACATGTGAGCATGTGATCTGATAAGGGAGGCCTGGCACTAAGGAAGCTGTGCTTTGTGGGCATGACTTTTGGTTACCTTATCTCTTTGCCACACTGTTCATAGACCATTAATTGATTTTGCATTTGGGGTTTCTGTGTGTATGTATATGCAAATGCTTATGTATTGAATGTTAATGATAGTATTTAAAAATAATAGTATAGTACTCTAAAAAGGAAGTATCTAGTGCAATCTTACTGTAGCATTTCTAGATATGCACACAGAACTTGGTATTGTGGGCAGCATAGGAGAGCTCAATCCCAGATAGGCACAAGACCTCTCTGAAATTCCCAGTGTTTTGTCCACACCAAACTCTTATCTCTATAGACAATATTGTATTGTCCCTTCATCTAGACTGTTTGTGTGAGGGAAACCTGTGATACAACTTGAACTCAGAGCAGCATGGTGGAATCTGAGCCATCATTCCTTTCTCTGTCTATCTTTGCATACCTCTGCAAAATGACCTTCACTACTTGAATGATGTTCAACAGTTAAGCTGTCTGAAAATGTGAAAGGAAATTAGATACCATTTTTATCTGGTCCAGGAAGAGTACTTCCTCATTGTTGAAGTTTACTAGCCATGGAATTAATAAACCTTATCCTACATCAAGTCAACTATTTAACACATACTGGAAAAGTATTTAAAGTGAATAGTTAATTCAGATTGTTTCTCTGGTATTCACTGAATTGGCACTAGTTAACTTCTACTTAGCACAGTCTTTAGAGACAAAATCAAAGCTGAGGCCAATTGTCTCAGATAGTTGCCTGCACTGCTGTTCTGGGTGGTTTTCTTCATGGTTTTACAATACTTAATCTGGTGTGCCGTCCACTAGAACAGAATGGAGGTCTTCAGTTCCTTCATGTGTACATGTGTCAAATATATTTTCCTCTTTTTTTGTAGTAGAAAACCTGCTGAAACCCAGCCATTACCTGCAAGGAAAAAGAATTAGAAATGTGAACTTAGTAAGTGTAATGTTTGTTACTGAAAAATTTCTTCCTTGGTAGGCCTCTTGTTTGAAAATTGAAGCTGTTGGTTAGAATTTAGAGAAAACTGTGGCATTTTGATTTGAGAGTTTTGGGCATGAGAATACATGCGAAAGGTTAATTCAGGTAATGACATAGTTTAGAACCACAGCTGAGACCTGTCACAGCTATAGCCATTTACTTTATAAATGTAGGTTAATACTTGAGGAGCTAATACTGGTAGGTGGACGCTGTTTGGGGTACAGCCTCAGATTCAGGCTCCTGCAGATTCTTCTAGAGTTCCCAGTCTTACCTCACAGGTGCCATGGGACTCTGGAGACCTTTTGAGCTCCCATAAACCTCTGCACACAGAGGTTTGGAGCACTTGTAATGTTTACTTCACTAATTAGGGAGTTCCTATAGCCAGGAGCTATTGTGATATCATTGAATGAATGAGCTCATATGAAAGAGTTCCACACTGGACTTCAAGGACAAGGAAACACTGGAAACAGCATCAGTGTGTGCCTTGGGCCCTGACCACTCGTTTCCTTGCTTTGTGCCACAAGGCAAGTCCATCCTGAGTTTTTCCTTCCGTCTTCCTCAGATAAAGCAGGACACTAACCTTGGAAGTTATTGTTAGTATCTTGTTACACTGTCATTGTTACTAATAAATGGATCAAAACCTCACTTTGTATGTCCAAGCTTATCTTTTGATTCTAGAATTTGATTTCACAGGACTGTTTTCAAGCTGCCCTGCTGTAGCCCTGGATTTTCCATTTCCTAACACATTCCCCCGTCAGAACTGAAAAAAAAAAAGCCCTTGTGCTTTTGGAAATCTTTGTTGGCTCTTCTTTTATACAATATTTATTGGGTTTCTGCTGCACAAAGGAGTTCCAGGAAACTTTTCAGGTGGTGGATTGTATGTAGAATGTGGTGGAGCTTTAGAAGGTTGAATATAATTATAAAAATTCAGCGATTGATCCAGTGTGCCCACCGAGGAGGATACCCAGTGGATAGGGCACAGGGAGCAGGGAAATGGGGATACCAACACAATATTTGCTCATACAATGTATCTAATTTTGGATAATAAAGATATCAATAAAAATTCACTGAATTATCCAATTAAAATTAGTATCTTTTAGAACTCATTATTTTAATTGTACTTTATGACATAAATTATACCTCAATTAAGTGAAAGCATTTAAAAAGTACACAATTTCTACAAGTTTATCTTATTAACTTTGTGTGTGTGTATGCTGTATGCACATGTGTGTTAAATACAAGTGCGCAGAGACAGAGGAAGACAGTAGGTATCCTCTCTCTCTCTTACATTATTTCCCTGAGATAGAGTCTCTCACTGAACCTGGAGTTCCATGTTTTTTCGATTAGACTGGTTGACTAGAGAGCCCCAGGATCCTCCTGTCTCTGCCCAGCTCAGTGCTGGAGTTCCAGGCATGTGTGATCATGCTCAGTCTGCTCACCCCCCTCCCCATGCCCAGGTCCTCATGCTTGCTCTGTAAGAGCTCTTACCCTCATATCCCCAGCCCCTTATTTGCTCTTACTAATGAAGCATTCTGCAGTGTTTCTTAAGGCAGGTATTGCATTATTTTTCTACACTTTGGTACTTTTTTATTAGTCCATTTGTGACTAGAGAATTTGGAAAGAGGTTGCTTTTTCTGTGTGTTATTCTTGTAAGCTATGTTTATCCAGCTCACAAACTATATTTCCTTTACCAAGGGAATTATTTCGTTATTACTAGAAGACTGGACAGGTTTATGTACTACATTTTTCTGTTTTGAACCAGAAAGTTGTGTTACATAATATTAAAGACCACTAATATTTAAATATTTAAATGGGTGTCTCTCAACCTGGTGTCTCCTGTGTGGAATCGCCCAGTAATGCCATCCTAAGGCCAGTGGGAAGGAGAATGGTAGTGACCTCTGTGGGACACTGCGGTGCTGTGCCTGGTCCAGGGCCCTTGGCAGGCTTTACTGTGCTTCCCATAGCACCTCCCATGCTTTCCTCAGAGCCAAGGAATGTTTGAAAATGCTGACTTGAAATTTCTTTACTCCTATGTCCTTTAAAAGGAACCTATATTATATAGGCATTTAGATCAGTTTTAATACATTATTCAGGCTTAGTAGATTTTTTTATATTAACATGGTACTTTAGGTAATAGCATAACATTTTAACATTTTAATTTATTTCTAAGGAAAAGTATGAATGGTGAAAACTCCATTTGTAGATTATCTTAAATTATGCATAAACTTGAAGTAGAGTCTTAGAATTGAATTTAGGTATATAATCGCAGAACCATTTAATCATAAGAAAGTTGGAAAATATTTTTATTTTTACTTGAATGGGGTCATTTACAACATAATGTTAAGTTTCACAAAGGAATCTTTCTGTTTGGTACCTGCGTTTCTAAGCAATTGCTTTTCCAGGCCTTCTGGATTCACTCACTCATCATCTTTTGCTCCTGTCTGTGTTTGCCTGTTCAGCAGGTGAGGAGCAAAATTTATCAATCAGCTCCATCATAGGTGTTTTGAATTCAGATTCTTGTTTCCTATTGATTTGAAGGTCACGGGGCACTACTTGCACCTGAGTGCAAGCTGGGTAGCAGAGTGATTTTGGGTCCCATCTTCATACTTCCTGAATGTCAAGCAAAAAGTCTGGTTTTGTTCTTTGTTGGGAAAGTCAGTATCTGGTCTTTGGTTTACTCATAAGTGCACAGTGCTCAGTGGTAGAGAGCTTGCCTAATGTGTGAAAGACTCTGGGTTTACCCTTCTAGTCTGGGGAAAAAAAAGCCCCCTCATGATTATCTCTGTTCCTTAGCATTGGTTTAGATACTTGAGGGCATTCCTTTGAAAAATATTCTTGTTGCAATTATTATTTGGTATGTTCATTTCACCAAATTTTAGAGATTATACCTTTGTAGATTCAGTGTTGCTCAGATAGGGAGGCATTATCTTTTTGCAGACAGCTTCTTAAAATTCTAATTTTAGGTGTTGACACTTCTCTAATGGTAAGTAAAACCTGTCTTTTGGTAAAACTGAAATATTCAAAGGAGTTTCCTATGATAACATGTGAACCTTCTGGTAGAACAGGATGAAGATTTCTAGAAAGAGCCAGCATTGTAGGCACATCTGACCACCAGAATAAAGTGCTGTAGACTCTATTCATTATTCAGTCATTTCCTACAAAGTGTACAATGGAATCTAGTTACAGAATACCACTCCATTCAGGATTTTGCTTTATATGGGTTTATTTATGCTTCCTGTGTGAAATCACTTGTGATTTTATAAACTAAATAAGTCATCTTTTATGATGTCTCGTAACTTAAGGATTTGTCACTACATCTCACAGTCTAAATTCTTAAAGGCACAGTTAGAGCTGATGTATTGAAATAAATTCATTTTACCTCACAGATATTGACTTGGTTAAAAGGTATCCATTTTCAGTATAAATTAAATGAAAAATAATGGTTGACACTAATGTCACTATAAGTTCCCAAATGCTTGTCATTGAAAGGGTAGTTGGAAATGTTCTGAAAACTCATTTTTCTATTTGGAATTAAAAAATAAATTAGTTTACTATATAGCATTTAACTTACACAAGTGAGTTTGCATTATTAACCTAAAATGATGAAACATTTTTAATAAGAACATATATGTACTAAGATATACAGGATCCCTTGCCACAAGGACTAATACAGACAGCCCACGAAGGAGGATATACAACTGATCAGGGAGGGGGAGGGGGGAAGCGGGGAATTCGGGATAACAACGCATGGTTTGCCCACTAAATAATGTAACTCATTATGGACAATAAAAAAATAAATTAATTAATTAAAAAAAAGAACATATATGTCATATTTCAGGCACAAGAAAAAATAATGTTTGGCCTTTTTGGTAAAATTCAGTTTCTCAGAGAAGTTAAATAATTGCTAAGCCTTCATTTTGAGTAAATAAAAGCATTTCAAATCAATTTGTTATATATCTGTTGTAACAGAGAACTGAGGAAAAAACCACAGTTAACAGTTTTTTAAAAAAATATTTATTTAAGATAGATAGAAAGAGAGAGAAAGGGTGTACCAGGGTCTCCAGCCCCACTGCAAATGAACTCCAGACATATGTGCCACCTTGTGCATCTGACTTCACGTGGGTACTCAATATTGAAACACTGGTCCTTAGGTTTTGCAGGCAAGCACATTAACTGCTGAACCATCTCTCCAGCCCCACAATTAATAGTTTTGACAGGTTCATACCAAAATGATATTTAATATATCCTGATGTTCTACCTATAAAAATACAGAATGACTCATTCTTTGTTATTCTAAAACTTTCAATCCACTAGTTTTTAGTGAGTGTCCCACATGTCTCTAATATATTGACAAGGATATCTTCCCTGGAGATAGAAAAGTTGACATCATACTAAATCTGTTTAGAACTTTTAACTAAAAACAACTTTTGAGATGTTATTCAGCTTAGTTATGGGATAAAATACAGCATATGTTGTGTATTGATATAAAATAAGAAACATGATTACTGCTAGGATTTTACTTAAATTAGAAAAACTGACATCCCTGTAACAATCTGAAGTACACAAAAGAGCATGAAGTATGTCATGTGCTCCTCAAACTTATATAACCCAATCACCTATAGTGTGGGTTTAGAGTATTTGAGATAACACACATGTGATGTCGTCATGCCTAACAGATTGAGGCAAATTCTTGGAAAACCATGGGTAGATGGTAACATGAAGGCTCAAACAGATATAAATACATTGCACACACAGTCCGAATTTGGATATATTAACATGTGAGAATGCCCAGGAGGCTTGCTTGATTGAGAACATTTGAGACATCTGCTTCCGCACGAGGGCTGTCACTGTTTATGTGGAATATCCCCTTTCCTTCCTTCCCATAGTCTCCCTGATGTCCTCTTGTAGAACCATGAGTTTCCAGCCTGAGTTCTGGCACATGTCACTGATCTTGGTCTTTTACTGTCATTCTTCCTCTTTCCTCATTTGTGTGTGTCGCAGTCAGCCACACACTGCTGGGATGAATCTCCAAACCAGGCACAGTTTATGGGAGGAAAGGATTTA
Organism: Zapus hudsonius; assembly: GCA_004024765.1. NCBI lineage: Eukaryota > Metazoa > Chordata > Mammalia > Rodentia > Dipodidae > Zapus > Zapus hudsonius. Next base: position 22,718 of record PVHP010008064.1, on the reverse strand, counting down.
TTTATTCTTTCACCTTTATATAGCCCTAGGGTGGGATCTTACAATTCTATCCCAGACTTAATGGCTTCCTGAGTCTGGAATTTCCTTCCTGCACTGCCCACACAGGAAAGGATTTTAGTTCTAGCTTCTTCGAGCTTCTTTACATCCTGCCCCCTACTGAGAGGCTGCCTTCCTATGAACATCCTCAGAGACCCACCCAAGATTACTTGAAAGGTCAAGTTGACAACAAAACTTTACCATCACAGTGTGTGAGCATGCACGTGTGCATGAGAGAAGGTAGAAGAGTTCTTGACTTTTTTCTTAACTCGGTTTTCATTATATTTTTTTTTCACTTTCCTTAATTATTGTGACTAGCTATGATAAGCCCCTTCTGGCTATTGTTTTACTTTCTTCAATAATGTCTAAGCTAATGTGGTAGTTTGAATGGATGTCCCCCAGTAGATTCAGAAGCTTGTTAAAGGCTTTTCTCCAGATGCCTGGCTGGAGGAGGTGTCACTGTGGAGGATCCTAGAATCCAGCCTTAAGGTTTTTCTGGGGGTGAATCTGAAATTCCAGTTGTTTGTATGTAGACAGTAGTCTGGATACTATTGGAGTTCCTATTGTTCGCTTGTATGTGGTGCTGCCAATGGGTTTCTCTCTTCTTGGACCTGTGAAAGGGGGCCAGCTTCCTTCACCATTATGGCACTTCCCCGGATCTGTAGCTTCAATAAATCCTTTCTGCCCATAACTGTGCCTGGTTTGGCGGTTCATCCCAGCAGCATGTGGCTGACTATGACAGCTAATAATTTACTTTTATTTATCCAAGCATATTCTTGCAATTAATCTTCAATCTCCCTCAAATTCCTGGTGAAATGTGCAGGGAATATTCTGATGTTATGACATAATTGCGGGGAGCATTGACAATCAAACAGTTAACTCATTCACTTATTCAGGGGTTTCAAGTGTCCTTTTACCATTTCCACATTGTCACCTCAAGAATTTTATGCAGGGCCTGGGAGGTGGCTCAGTGGATAAATTACCTGCCACGCAAGCCTGGACACCTAGAACCCTCAGGAAGGCAGACACTGTAGCAGGCATCTATAATCCCAGTTTGCTTATGCCAGAAGGTTTGTAGTCCAGGCAGCTTGACAAATGAAGTGAACCTGAGACTCAAAACAAAGTGGACAGCAAGGACCAACACCCAAAAGTTGTCTTACATGTACCCCTCATTCTCACACATGTACATCACATACACACACACACACACACACACACACACACACACACACACACCCCAAAACAAATTCCTATGTATCCTTTTGTGGGCCAATATCCAGATATATTGATTGATTGGTTTTATAGTTATTGTTATGCTTTCCAAATGTAGTATAGAAAAATTATATTAGTTTTATCTGCATTTGTTTTAAACCTAATATCCTTGTAGCGCTCTCCTGTTAGTTCTCTTTAACCTTACTACCTGTATCTCTTCAGTTTTAGCTCTCTGTAGTAATGGATTCCTTCATCTTTTGTGTAACTAAAGAAGTCTTTATTTTGCTATTGTTTTGGAAATTTTATTGCTGGGTAGAGATTTCTGGGTGATAATTTTCTCTTTCTTTTTGTTTTCATATTTTCAGTATAATCTTTAACATCTCATTAGTTTTAGAATCTTTTTTCTTGTAAAATATTATTTATTAGAGAGAGGTAGAGAGTGAGTGATAGATAAGAGAGATTGAATGAATGAATGAGCATTCCAGGGCCTCTTGCCTGCAAACTAACTCTAGATGCATGTGACACACTGTGTGTCTGGCTTTTCATGGTCACTGGGGAATTGGATTTGGACTTTCAGGTTTTGCAATCAAGTTCCTTTAACGACTGAACCATCTCTCCAGCCCCTTAAATTCTTACTATTTTCTCACTTATTTCTTCAGTAGTTGTTTTTCTCTATTTTTATCCTGGGTCAGCCTTGGTGTTTGCTGTTGTTATGGTGTGATACAGAGACCTTGTGCCTTGTGTTTGTCATGGTCTTCCCCTGCCCTTCCCTTCTGTGGTTCACCAGAGGCTGTTCTGAATGAAGTAGCTTTGTCAGCAAACCCATTGATCTAGTAATCGATTCTCTTGATGCGTCTTCTTCCAGTTCTTTGACTTTAGCCTGCGTTTTTATTCTGTGCTTTCTCATTCCTGGCTTTTTTCCCCCCTTGGTTTTGTAATTCTTACTGATTTATGTAAGTTATTGGCTTTTTTAATTTTTATTATTTTCTATGAGATGTATTAAAAAACTCATAATTTATCACTACCATTGTTTTAGGTACATCCCATAAATTTTAAATTCTTCTTTTATTGCACTTGATAGTTTTTGTAGTTTTCTTTATTTCTTTTTAAAATAATTATTATTCATTGTTGATTTTACATATATAAGCCATTCTTTTAGTTTTCAGATATGTAGGATCTCTTCTAGCTGTCTTTCTGTTATTTATTGCTACTTTTATTATGTTGAAATAATAGCATGGTTTGATTTTTAAAAAATAGTTTTATTTATTTGCAAGGGGCACTCCCCCCACACCCATGGCCTCTAGCCACTGCAAACAAACTCCAAATGCATGCACCATTTTGTACATCTGGCTTTATGTGGATACTGGGGAATCAAACCTAGATTATTAGACTTTGCAGGGAAGTACCTTAACTGCTGAGCCATCTCTCTAACCTTCTTATTTTTTTATTAATTTTTTTTTGTGTGTGGTTTGTGTGTGCATGTCTGTGGATGTTCATATGTGTTTGGGTGTACACATTTAATGTTGTGCTCCTAAGGGACATAAGATGTAGTTCATCAGAGGAGCAGCAAAGTCTCCTGCTTCAGGATGCTCTGTGGCCGCAGTGGTAAGAACATCACACTGATCCTGCAGAGCTATGGAGGGAGCCTGGAAGGTCTGCTGTAAAGATGACATATTGCTCAGAGGAATTTAACTTTTAGACAGAAGTAAAGCCTAAAAGATGAAAGCAGTTAAATTAAGCACGGTTGAACTGAGCAGGTCTTCTAAAACAAGAGGATGGCTTCATTGGTAAATATTCATGGGAATATTCCCAGGAGGCTGTTTGGGGGATGGGTCGAAGGGGTGATGATGTAAACATCACATTATAACAAAAGATGATGACTGGAAAGAATATATTTTTAACACGAGAAAAACAGCCATGCAATGTCCTTTATAGGGCAGGTCTTGTATTATTATTCATTCTGCATTTTAAACATGGACTTTAGCCCTAGTTCTAATTAGTAGCTAGCTTTTAGATGTCACGCTAAGGAGAGAGTGGCAGGCTGTGGGAGGGCAGAGTGGACAGTCAAATGAGAATTCTCTTTCCAGTCAGAAGACCAGGTTGAAGTGTCAGTACTTCTGGGACTGCTCCTTCTGCTGCTAGCTGACCCTGCTGCCCTGACTTTCTCTCTGGTCATGTGTCATTCACAGCTCACAGTACATTGTTCTCGGGATTTTCTGTGCTGTTGCCCATGAGTAACTCCTAGAAGAAGGAGGCACCTGTATCCCGCAAGTTTTGTTTATCAAATAGATGGACAAGCAGCCATTGAAAATGTAGCAGTAAATAGAAATCTGGCCTCTTGGCCCGCTAAGTGAGGTTTTGATTTATTCATAGGATCCTGTCTCTGAAGCCAGCATGCCTGTCAGTAAGGCTAATCCAAAATAGATCAGAGCTCAGAATGGGTAGAAAGCAGTGATGAAAGGAACATGCACATATGTAAATGTCATATGAGGAGAAATGTATGAGAATAAAGCTGTAGGTAAATCAATCTCACTATGTTATCTGGTAACTAGGATAATAAGAAATAGCAAACAACAAGATTGAGGATATGTGATTATACAACGAAAGTGTGATGCCTTACTGTGAGTCTAACAGACGAGGGGGAAATGAAGTAATAATAAAAGAAGACTAGAACCAGCTTCTGGTACCATGGGGACATTTTCCATCTAAAATATTGCACGTACTGACTCATGCTCTTGTGGAGGTTGTGACAGGAGCTAGGTCCTGGAAAAAAAATTAGTTCATTCTGCAGACGTTCATAGAGCTCATGATTCTCTGCTGTTTTGTGGAAAGTATTTAGCAGAAAGAGGGGAAAAAGAGGAATCAGATATGCATGCAATTTCTCTTCCCCCAGAAATGTTTTGGACATCCAAGAGGCTCTAAGCCAGGGCCTCTGGGGGGCAAGTTATAAGGCAAAAGTGACAAGCCAACAAGTTGGAAGACTGTGGTTTCTTATGAAATACACGCCTAGATATTTCATTGTCTTGTCTTTCTCCATCCGTAGAGCACTGCCTTTCTCAAAGGCTGTACAAGGACATGAAGCATCCCTGCAGGCTTTCCCTTTTCCTCCCTCTAATCCACCCACATCCTCTGGCATTGCTGGGGAAATATGCTGTGGATGACAGCATCCCTTCTCTTAAATCACCAGTGCTGTAGTTCATTGGCATATCTTCTTACCTCGTAAGCTGAGTGTGGAGAGTGGGAGGCATCAAGGGGAATTATGGATTAAGAAAAGCCCACATAGCATTGATTTACACATATCACAAGCAAGGTGTGGTGGTACAGGTGGACATAGGAAGGTCATGAAGAGTTCCAGGCCAGCCTGGGGCTCCAGAGTAATTTCCAGGTCAGCCTAGGCTAGAGTGAGACCCTACCTTGAAAAAAAATCACAAAACAGAAATGTTTTGAAATGATGGTTGACATACCTTTTATTTCACGTGCTGGCTGATATTGTTTGTCTCAGTTTCTGGGCCTTTCTTTTCTGGCCTTGAAGCTCATGCTTGGCTTTTGTGGGTCCTGCACATAGCTGGTCGGTGTGGTTTGGGCTGCTTGGTCTCTGGTGTGGACCTGTCTCTGTGTGTTTCCCCGTTGTGCTCCTTCCTCAGGGAAGAGGAGGGGTGGTTGGACCCAGGTTGATTTTATAGGGATTTGCATTTCTTGACCCCAAAATGCCCATTTTTAAACCAAGCCCAGTCCATTTTCAGTCAGAATTAGAATTACAGTGGTTGACTCATCTCGTAAGTTCTGTCTTTGTGCCTTTACTTTTCCAAGTCTGTTTCCTCGCCTGCCTCTAGTGGAGGTTATAAGGCCCAGATGGGATAATGTGATAAGATAGGCTTTCCGTAACAGTTTTGTGCTGTCTGTTAACATTTCTGACCCTTATTATGTAGATTTTGGCTTCATACGTTATCTCTCAGTACTTTGGAGTTAG
>PVHP010008064.1:0-15000 GCA_004024765.1 Zapus hudsonius | reverse complement strand
TTTCCCTTTCTGTCCAGTGGTTGATGACTGCCTCAAGGGTGGATGAAGCAAACAGGCTTGTATTCTACTCCACCATGTGATGGCACGAAGACACCCCTGTATTATATCTCTTTGAGAATGATGGTCCCTACTTTATCAATACTCTGCAGTAAGAATTTAATAGAAGGTCATATGGAAAGTGCCTGAAAAGTAAGTGGGCTTTCCATTCTGCTGTCTTCTCTTTAGGCAGAGTTGTATTACATTTAAAATAAGTAAGGGTGGGTAACTCTCAGGAGATTTCACTGTAGGCACTTGAATTCAGCAATGAGTAGATGTGGCTGATTTGCCCACATACTTCTGGCTGACTCTGCTCAAGCTGTGTGCCTGGCAGCTCTTCTGGGTATTCTCCACTTGTCCACAGACTGCCATTCCTCACTCTCATCTTGTTCATTTGCTTATGATTTCTAATTGAGCCTGTGGGCATTTATTGCTTTTCTGGCAAGTGGAGGTTTGTATGAGAAGGTGTAGAGTACTGGGTGTGGTTTTTGGCATATAAATGAACTCGCAAAAATAAGGTATGAAATATTTCTGCCCTGCTCTCTTAGGCCCTGATGATGTAGTCAGGAGATAGTTTAAATCCAGGTGATTTTAACCCTGAGCTATGAGTTTTGTTTTCTTGAAACAGAGTCTTACTATTTAGTCTTTGTTGGCCTGGAACTCTCTATACAGACAAGGCTGGCCTCAAACCTGCAGCCGTCCTCCTGCCTCTCTTACCAAGCTCTGGGTTAATGGATAGGTTCCATCATGCCTGGCTAAGGAGGTTCTGTCACAGTTGGCTGTATGACCTGAGATACCACTTAATTCCCCCGAATCTGAAGATTTTTTTTTTTTTCTTGAGACATCTAGGTGTTTTTGAACTACCTGTTCTCTGGGTTTCTTCTGTTAGTGAGCTTGTTTGAAAAGTGTTGGGAACCACAGTTAAACTTCTACTATGTATTTGAAAAAAAATCATACACAATATCTTATAAGTGAAATCATTACATATAGATTGTAAAAAGAATGAAATGAATCCAAAAGTAGCCTAAAAATAATGTTCTAAGTAGCAGGCTAATAATATTAGAATAATTTAATTTCTCTTGAAATTTTTAGTCATTTGGATTAAACAACAAAGGCAGATTTCTCAGTGTCACAGCTTATGTGAAGCTGTGTGTGACAGTCCTCTGAAAAATGACAGGCTCAGGATGGAAAGATAACTGAACAAGGATAAGTGGACAGTGCTGTGTGATTTGGGTCTTAAAAAGCCAGCTGCAGGGCTGGAGAGATGGCTCAGCAGGTAAGGCACTTGACTCCAGTGCCCAAGGCCCTGGGTTCAATTCCCCAGGACCTACATAAGCCAGACCCACAAGGTGGTGGCCCTGGTGTTCTCTCTCTCTCTCGCTCTCTCTCTCTCTTTCTCTCTCTGCTTGAAAATGAATAAATAAAATATAAAAAAATAAATAAAAAGCCAGCTGCATACATCAGTAGAGGTGGGAAGGAAACACCTTCAGAGTAAGTGAGAAAGAGCTGAGATTTTAGATGTAATGTTCAAACTGAAAGGGATTCATGGCCATTGCTGTGTTAAAAAAAACAGGCTTCTCTTTTAAAATTTTTTTACTCATTTAATCTGTCTATCTACCTGTCTATCTCTTATTTGTCTGCCTGCCTGCCTGCCTGCCTGTCTGTCTATCTATCAATCATCTATGGGGGTATCAGAGATTGTCGTCATTTTGCCTTTTCAAATGAACACCAGATGCTTGTCCCACTTATTGTGTCTACCATACATGGTAGCTTGGGAATTGAACCTGGGCAGATAGATTTTGCAAGCAAGTATCTTTAACTGCTGAGCTGTCTTCCCAGTTCCTAGACTATCTTTTAGATAAACAGCTTTTCAAAATATCTAGTTTTGTGTGTTGGCTCACATAGTATTATGGTAGTAAGTGGATATGCATTTGGAGTTTTTTTCCCAAAAAACTAAGAGAGGTATAGTCAAAATTTTAAAAAGTACTGGGTTGGAAGAATTGTCTGTTGAGAAGTACTGAGGTAGTGTAGTATGATGGAAACTGTAGACTTTGGAGTGAGAGAGTCCTGAATATCATTTTGGCTCTATTGCCTAGTGCTTACATAACGTAACTTTGTGTCTCACTCTCATTAAATATAGAATTTCTGTTGTAATACTGCTCTTATAGGTATGATGGTACACTGAGATAACCTTTATCTTTTGGTCAATATCTACTTTGATCCCATTATGAACAGAGAAGCATTAAATTCTTTTAAATTTGTTGGGTGTGTTTTATGACTTAAGATGTGGTCTGTCTTGGTGAATATTCCACGGACACTTGCTACAGATATGCATTCTATGATATGTTCTCTGTCAATCTGGGAAGATGATGTGATTTTCAGTTCTGTCTCTGATGATTTTCTATCTATTACTTGCTTTCTTAAGATAGTATCTCACTGTGTAGCCCAACCTGTGGTCCTGCCTCCACCTCCCAAGCGCTGGGATTAGTGTACCATCACGCCGGGTGCTCTATCTAGTAGGTCTGTCAGTTCCTGAGCAGTGAGATGTTTAGTCTCCTTTCACAGTGTGCATGACCTGTGAACCAGAGTAGTCAGCGTGATATGGCCTGGAGAACACTTAATTTTAGATCTTTAGATATTTTGTATCATTTTAATCGTGTCCGTAGGCAAGCCAAGAGGAAGCAACCTGTTCAGGAAGAGTATTTAGCTCCAGACAAGAGAACTCATTTTCATGCCGTAGCTTTCCACTAGTTCAGTAAGTCTGTCACTGTGAGCTCTGGTCTGTGGACAGTGCCATGCATTCTTCTTCCTCACGCTTATTGAGTGGGCTTGGATCCAAGACCCCAGTGAGCATCCTTCCGCCAGAATGTGTTGGATTAGGTGGTGTTTCTAGGATCTCTTTCATTTAGATATACTCTCAAGTGGCATTATTGGCACGCAGACTTAGCCCGTTTTCACATTTCACAGCCACACATGGACAATTATATGCTTTCTGTTCTTTGGACAAATCCTTTTGTAATTAATCTCCTGGGGAGGAGGATATATTCCACTAGAAAAGAAAGTTCTGTGTTAACATGACAGAACATTGGGACTGGCTTTGTGCCTTAACCGGAGCTGTCATTCTTAGGTCACATTTCATTTCTTTGCTGCTGTTTCGTGGTAAAATTCATCAGCTTCTTTGGGATCTTTGGAACAGGAGCAGTGAGCAGGCAGAAGCTGCGATGAATAGCATCCTCTAATACACAGGTCCACCTGCTGGCTTTGTATCAGGACCCATGGTCCCTACAAGTGTTAAGAGTCCCTGTTCAGGCCTCGGGTATTGAGGACATTGGCCCTTGGCACTGGCCAGTGCTACAGCAACTCAGCCTGGTCTCTGAGACTCTTGGCTGTCTGGGACTCTTCTGGTGATCAGGGCTGCAGGTTCTCTTCTCTGATTCTTTTATCTGCTCTCTGCCATTGCTATTCCTACTGTCCTTCCTGCTCTGGCCCCCCTGGAGCTGTTCAGCCCCTCTGTCATTTTTAGGGTCCACATTCAGAACAGCTTGGGGTAGGTACCTATCTGTCAGTACAGAATTTGGGGCCACCCATGAATTTGGCACTGGGTATGGCCTAGATCACTCCAGTACAGGGTTTTGTTTCATGATTTTTCTTCTACTAGTTTATAAATTATACGTTCTATTTCTGTTAGGCCAAATATACATACTCTATTTTAAAAGGTGAATTTAGGTGTTAGCAGTTTTGAGAATAAAAGTGCTGGGAATTTATTCTGATATCAGAAGACTGACTACTTAAGAGCTTTGAACTATGGATTTGGTATTGTTATCTAAGCAGAAACATTTGATAGTTACTTGCTAATTATATGCTCATCAATGGTTCAACATGTCAGGCTGATATAGATGCAATGTAGTGTAATTTAATCCATGTCTCAGAACTGAAGTGAATCTGTAGTTAAGCTGAAGCTGCTGCCATTGGCTGAGTATGAGATAGAAACTAAAATAAACCACAGCAAAAAGAAAATAAAATAATTCAAAGCAGAAGTAAACTCTCTTAAGATGAAACCAAAGACCACCTGTTGTAGAACCAGGAATTAAAGTCTTGCCACTTCATTAGTGAAGTTGTCATTACTGTTATTTTGGTATGTAGACACTTCTCCAATCACCATCGTGTGCTTATTGTCACCACTGGTGGCAGTTTTAAATAAAAGAAGCCCAAGGGAGAAAATTCTCAAAGAGAAATCCTTTTTTCTCTTTTTGTATATTGTTCTTTGGAAATGGCTTTTAGTTTTAGATCTACTGGATCTATGCTCCAAGCCATCTTTCAGCATGACTTAATGAAATTGCTGTTTAGGGAGCAGGTGTTGTGAGTGTCATTTGCCTTAAATTACTGATCAAAGTATGGGAATTATTTTTCTCATTTCCTATGGTAAAGTGGATTACTGTACATATGTTAGAAAAGTAAGGTTACTATTATTATTTCTCTGATTGCTCATAATATCCAGAAATGAGTCGACACAACATCAGATCAACCCAAGGTAGATGCACTTGGAGACTGGAGTAATGCATTTGTATAGAAATATAGGAATCATATGAATCATATATTTGTAAATATACAAATTTTGGGAGTCCTATTTTGTGGAAGGTATCAAAATATTTTTCAGCCATTTATTTAAATAGTCTTTTTTTCCTACCCCTTCTCTTTTTCCCCCCTTTAATTCCCTTAACTGTTGGAGGGAATAATACATTTCAGGGAGAGAAGTAGTTCAAAACATTTGAGAAAGTTTAAGAATATTTTCTGTTTTTATAAGAAATGTTAATTTTGTTTTGTCTTGATTATTCTTCTAGAACATTTGATTCTGGATGCAGTCAGGTCAGGTAGGGTAAGGTAGGAGACTTCCAGGCATGCTGACACAGATCTATCACTGTTCTTCTATTGTTCCATCCCTTGCCTCTTAGCCTTTTTCCCTTGGCATTCCCTTTGATATCATTTTTTGACTCAAGTGAACATTGTTGTAAATGAATCCAAAACTGTTTCAATGCATATACTCTAAGAACTAGAAAAAATTTATGTAATATATAGTTATAAAACAATTTAAAAACCCAACCATTCACAGTCAGAATTTAAATGCTGTCAGTTGTCCTAATAATGATTTTTCTATAGAACTTCTTCACTGGGCCAAGATCCATCTGTGCAGCCTACATTTAACTGCCCTTATGTTTAGTTTCTTTTCATCCTATATCACTTCAGTATGTAGTCTTTAGGCATTGGCTTTTCTTAGAATTCATCCAAATTCTCACATTCCTTCCTGCTTACTGTTGAGTTGTATGGATGCACCATGGCTTGTTTAATCAGTCATCTGTTAAAGGACAGCAGCAATATTTCTGGGTTATTTAGTAAGATGAAGCTGCTATGACCATTTTTGTACACGCTTTTGAGTGAACATAGGGCTTCAGTTCTCTGGGACAGATGCCCATGAGGATGATGGCTGGGCTATGTGATAATTGCATAAGAAACTGCCAAACTGTTTTAATTATAGAGGCTTTTAGTATGTTTTCATATCTGATGGGGTGAATATTCCCTGTGGCTTTTCTTCCAGGGATTCTCCAAGCTCAGATGAGGAGAAACAACTGTATTATGTAAATGATATGTTTTGTGTAATTTACCTTGCTTACAAAATTACCAACAGACCATCAAGTTGCATTTCCTTTGTTTTCCTAACTTTACTTGGAAGTAGACTTAGTCTGATTTAGTTACATTGTTGTCTTACCTTGATACGGTTGTTTGCACTTTTTATGGATTTCATAGTTATGAGCTTTTAGAAGAGGAAGTTACGTAATTAGGTTTTATTCTCCTCATTCCTTGTTTCTACTTGAAACAATAGGCCCTCCATATACAGTGATTCTCAAACTCCAGTGGGTGTAGGCATCAATTGCATGCATGTTAAACCACCCCCAGAGTATATAATTTATCACACGTATGAGGGGGCAGTTCTGCAGTCTCAGGGAATGCAGAGGCTGCTGGTTGAGGACCACACTTTGAGAACTACTGGCCCATATTAGTGAAATGGCTCTTGATCATCTCAGGAAGTTTAGAAGGTGACTTAGCATTCTGCTTGCTGCGATATTTTGGCAATAAAATAGATGACATTATGTCTACAGCTAAAGACACAAGATATTTATGACTAGTACCAATCTTAGTACTAAAATAGATAAATATTCAACTTTAAGTCAATTCAGTAGATTTCTTAAACTTCAACCAGATTTGTAACAATGAAAAGGATTTTCTTACATTTTGAAAAATATTATTATAGAAAGATAAATATTTTTTTAAGATATATACATATATAAATAAAAATTCCTTCATTTGACTCAAGATCCTTTAAATAACCTTTGCAGTTCTGTGCCTTTGTTCTGCACATAATGAACTGTAATGAAGCCAAGGGCTAAAGCTGAAATTTAATTGCACAAACTTAATAGTGGCCTTTGGAAATGACTGGTAATAACCTCTTGATAGTCTTAAAAATATAAGGCCTTTTGTTGAATTAGTGTTTCTGTATGCATTTAAAAACTGTTATCTCATCAAAGATTATATGCATACCTTAACTGAAATGAAATTACATCTATAATTAGTCCAAATTTTGGGTTTTCAAGTAACCAAACATATTATCAGATGCATGTATTACTTGATTAATGTTAAGATATCCTAAGTATAAATAATTGATTGAACAGGGACTATAAAACCATTATAGTCAGCTGGATTCTAAGCTGCTTGACCTGAGCTCATTATGATCAGGTGAGTGAATTTGGTAGCAGAAGCCTCAGAAAAGGAGCCCAGGTACATACACTCTGCATGCACACAGATTTTGATTATTGATTGGACTTAAGTAGTTATTTGCTTTTAAAGTTGTGGTTTAGTAAATGTGACAATTTGCCTTTAAAACCCTCTAGGAAGTAAATATGTCTCAAAGGAACTCAAAATTTCCTCCCTTTGGTACCTTATTCTCTCTCTCTCTCTCTCTCTCTCTCTCTCTCTCTCTCTCTCTCTCTCTCTCTCTCTCAATGCAGAAGACCTGAGGAGTGTCTGCTTTCATAAGTGATGTAAAGAGTAATATACCTTATATGTATCAGGCCTCATTCATTTATAATTCTATCTGAGGTTGATATCTATTTAACTTTTGAAGCTTTCCATGGACAAGCTTATCCATGCTCATGGACTTCCTTCTTGCATAGATAATTTCCACGTGCGCATATCTAGTCTCATCTTCATTTAGACTTACATATTCCAACATATGCTGGACATTTACTCACAGGTGAAGCCCAAAGTGTCCTGCAAGCAATGATTCTCTTGTCTGTGTGTCTGTCTTTCCCAGATAAGACTGTTCTGCTTCCTCTGCTCTGCCCTGCCTAGTGATACCTGGGACTGTCGCTGGACTCTTAGCATTTCTTGTCCTGTTACCTTTCCATGGATCGCTTGCCTTGGTCTGTCAAATCTGTCTCAGCATTCTGCACATCAGTTCTCACTTCTCTTTTCATGGTGTCCACACCTCTGGTCTAACTTCGAAACTACAACCACATGGATATTTTTATACACACAATTCTGACCACATTCTTCCCCTTTCAACACTGGATGATGCTTCATCATTAACAAGATGAACTCCATGATTTGACGTAATGTCTCTTCATGATCTCTCTTGTCTTGCCATTCTCCACGCACTCTTTAGAACACAACCCTGTAGAGCAGATTGAATTCCTGAGGCCGCCATGGAGTTTTGCCTCTTCTTATCTGTGCTTCTTCCCAGCAGGTGCCTCTCCTCACTGTTTTCTCAGGCTTTCCTCACCCTGTGCTGCTCACCAGCTACTGCATTCCAGGTGTTTCAGTGGGATAGCTAGAGAGCCTCTGTGGCACATTGCCTTCTACTTCCATTTATCTGCAATTTGAGTGGAAGGTCTGTTCTTTGTTTCTCTTTGTATCTTTGCCTAGTATGACACCTAGAGTCATAATGAATTGACCTATGTGTTTGCTTATGCAGAACTAACTCTTTAAGAGTATAAGTACTATATAAGGGTATAAACAGTATCTTAGACCCACACCCTTTTAGTATCCTTGAGAGTGATATAAATATAAAATGCCCACCATAGGTTGATATGTTTAAATATTTGGTCCCCTGGTAGTGACATTGTTTGGGGTGTTGTAGAACATTTAGGAAATAGAGCCTTGGTGGAGGAAGTGGGTCACTGGGGACAGGCCTTAAGGTTTTATGATGCTCCCCCTGTCTTCTGCTTCCTCACTATGGTGAGATGTCTGTTCCTGCTCTGTCCTGGAACTCTAAGCTAAAATCAACTCTTCCCTTCCCTGAGTTGCTTCTGGTATGGATTTGTACAGAGCAAGGAGAAAGCAACTGACAGGGACATTAGTTTAGTATTTATCTTGGGTACTTTTTACTATGTAGCAAGCCACTTTAAAATTTAGTGGCTTAAAAAATAAATGTTTTTTATTTGTTCTTGAGGTTATTGGAAAATAATGGCTTTTCTGTTGTAGTTACCTTCTCACTGCCATCACAGAGCACCCAACCAAAGGCAGCCAATGCAGGAAACTATTTTGGCAAATAGAGGCTAATAAACCTCAAGGTCCACTCCCAGTAACACACCTCTTTCAGCAAGGCTCCACTTCCCAAATTGCCACTGGCTGGGGAGCAAGCAAACATAAGTTTATGGGGGAAACTTGCTTCAAACCACCACAGCTGGGCTCATCCAGGTGCTTCTTCTGTTTTTATATTTGATATTTTCTTGGATCACTTATGGGTCATCATGCATCCTAAGGCCCACGTGACCTCACTCCCATCGGGATGCTTGTTGGCCTGGTGGCTCTGCCTCTCTCTCCCTCAAGGGGCCTCAGCCTCTGCTTTGATAGTCTAAGAGCAGCAAGAAGTGTGAGTAGAACCTGCAGAGGTCTCAGAGCCAGTCCCAGGAGACTTGCTGGGTCACTTCTGTCACATTAGTTGGTCAGTGTAAATCAGGAAGCCAGCCCCCATCAAAGAGTGAAGAATGGATCCGTCTCCATGGGAAGAGCAGCTAAGTCATATGCAAGGGCCTTGTATACTCAGGGATGGAGGCTTCTGTAACTTTACTTTTTATTTTTTGCTGTGGACTTCTCTGCGCTTTGAGTGCCTTTTGCATATAGTATTATTTCTTGTGTGCCTCCCCTAGTTAAGAGGTCATGTTCCTCCTTTGTTAAGAAGCCATGATTCTCTTGCATCCAGGCAGCACAATAAACATGTAGCCTCATAGCACATAATAGATTTTGCCAGGCTTTCAGTCAGACCTTCTGTAAATTAACAGGCACTTCCAGTATGCAGTGACATGAAAATAATATATTTATTTGTTTACCATTATGAACATCTTGCCTGAGATAGAAATAGTGCTGCAAGCACTATTATGTTATGTTCAGTAACTTTGTGTTCGTAAGCTGTTGTTGGCTAACTTGGGCTTTTAACAACCATTTGTGACCTTATTCAACAGGAGAATGTATTCTAAATTTCAAGTACTCTGAGTACAATTTTGCAAGCATCTGGTTAATGTCACTATCCATTTGAACAAAAGATGCTCTCATTAGAGAGTACTTTAAGCTCTATAGAAGGTACAAAATCCTTTGCTATAAATGAAGGAAGAAAGAATAAAAGTGCTCTCAAGATGTAGGCTTGCTGTGTCTAGTACTGTTATTTGTTGTCAGTAATGCCCTTATAAACAAATCTTAATGGCTTTGATTGCATATTGGATTTGTTTCATGGAGAGCTTTCTCCTGGGGTCTGAAGAATGAAAGAAGGCAAAAGGTTTTAATAGAAGGGATGAAAGTATGTCCAAGCAATGGAGCTGGGCACAACTCCTCAGCTTTTATTTTCTTCTGAATCTCAGTAAAATAAAACTTATTGTTGATCTTTAATTCTGCTTCCTTCCTTTCTTGGTGCTATTGTTTGAATATGAAATGTCCCCCTACATCTCATGTGTTCAATGCTTGGCTGTCATCTTGGGGCAGGATTTTTGGAGGTTCTAGAAACTCTGAGAGGTGAGACCTAGCTAGAGGAAGTGGTAGAGTGGGGAACCAGTTCCTTGAGAGAATCTGATCTTGTCTGTGGCCCCTTCCTTCCCCCATCTGTCTTCTCTCCCTTCTTCTCTGTCTAATTCCTGCTTCAATGAGGTAACTAAGCTGCCAGATGAGTCCCATCTAAATGATGCTTTGTCCAAGCACACGGGGCTAGGCAACTATAGGCTGAGCCCTCTGAACCCATTAGCAGAAATAAATCTTTTCTCGCTTCAGATGTTCTTGTCACAGCCATGTAAAAGTAATTCACATCACCAGGCTTTTCTTACTGCACTGTTTGCTCATGTGCCAGATCAGTGTTAAGTCTCTGTTCCTAGTGCTGTTGGGAGGGACCAGTGGAAGAGAGCATAGCAGGCAGTAGGTCGGCTCAGGGGAGGCCTTAGACCCCTCAAGTGGAACCAGTTAGATAATGCTCCAACCTTCATTGTCACATGGAGACGTGTGAAGCTTTGGAGACAATCCACATTTGTATTGTCAGTTATTCTCTACAATCGTTTTTAAAACAGAAATACAAGGCTGGGGAAATGACTCAATGTGTAAAGTCCTTGATACCTGAGTTTGGAGCCCCAGGAGCCATGCAATTGCCAGGCAAGGGAGCATGTGCCTGTAATCCCGTGCTCAGGAGGCAGAGATGGGCAGATCCCAAGGGCACCCTTTTCTAGTCAAGTTGATGAGCTCTGGCTGAGTGAGAGATCCTGTCTCAATAAATAAGGTGGAGAGCAGTGACGGAAGACGTCCATTGTTGACCTCTGGATTCCACAGGCACATGCACTTCTATAGACACCTAGGAACACACATAATTCACATATAACACATGTAAGAAAAGTCAAAACTGAAAACAGATAATATGTTCTCATTCACATAAATACTGCAGTCTGCTCAGTTCTCCCTTTGTCTTTTCTCATATGTTCACCGCACAACTTTGTTTTAGCTTATGTTTGACTTTTATATGGTGTATAGATTGTATAAGCTTTGTAGAGATAAGGTGACCTAACATTATGAGAGTGATAGTTCAGTATCAGTTTTATAGTTAATGTTTTGAAATACTATTAATGGAAGCTTTTGAATTTTATAACCTTCTGCCCAGCATTTTTTGGAGTCCACAGCGAGTCCCTCAATATGATAAAAATGAGATGTTATTTCATATAGTTCACACAAAATGTTTTAGCCTCCTATACATCTGCATATCTCCAAGGAATATGTGATTACATTAAAATGGGAGACAGTAGATATAAGCTTATAGTAGAAAATATTGTAAATCAGAGTTAGAAAATGTATTACTCTTAAGCATAGAGCTAAGGAGGCCAACAAATGTCTTAGAATAATCAACAAGAAATTTGGGAGCTTGGAATATTGTGGGTGGTCCTGTTTAATGACTGACCCTTCTCTTCCTGCTCTCTCTCAGTCCGTTTATTGGTGTGCTTTTGTGTCGGACTGTGAGCATGCATGTGCCACATCATATGTGTGGAAGTCAGTCCCAGCCTTTCACCTTGGTGAAGCAGGGTCTCTTGTTGTTTACCTCTGCATTTTCCAGGCCAGATGGCTCTCAAGATTCAGGGGGTTTCTCCTGCCTCTGTGCTGGGACTAGACACTCCCACTACACCATGTGGCTTTAAGTGAGTTCTGTAGATTCACACTCAGGAACTCAGGCTTCCACTACGAGAACCTTATTCACTGAACTCTCTCTCCAGCCCTCTGGTGTTCTCATTCTCTTTCTTCTTATCATGTCTTCTGTCTCCCACCTACCTCCAAAAATAAAAACTCATTACTAAGTCCGATTTAGGGCTTCCTATAAGATAGTCATATGCCACTAATAGCTCTAACAACTGCATTTGGAAAATGTTAAACCAAACAGGACTGGACAACTAGGCAAGATGCACACAGTTGTAATCCTAGTATTTAGGACATAGAAAAAGATTGTGAGTTTAAGTCCAGCCTGGTTTATCTCAAAAGAATCCAAAGCAAAGCAAACCAATAAACCAAATGAACAAACTTAAACTCATTACAGGAGAAGCAGTATATTCCTTTTTCACATAATCCAAATGATTTAAATTTAAAAAGTAGCATTTTAGGTGGCCCTACATACTTGTTTCTATATTTCTAGTTTCCAGGTTGGTATAATATAGGAAAAATTGTGTATTTCAAGCTACTAAACTTTTCCTATTATTAAACATTAGCAAAACTTTATGATTAGGCTTCTACTAGAATGTAGAAAGCTGAAATAATATTGCCCCTTTCTTACAACAATAAAAAGCCAAGATAGTCACAAGCTCACTTTTCTGTAATTTTAAGTTTCAACTAACCTGAAAGCTAAGAAACACTATAATTAGACATAACATGGTATCAAGATACTTGCTTCCTTGGGATAGATGCTGGATGCTATGTTTGCAAGTAAGAATAAAATCAGGTATATTTTATTTTAAGAATATAAAGCTGAGCATATGCCAAGATAGAGACTTCAGTGCAAGAATTCAATCCTGTGAAGGACGTTGATAGGCATCACCAAGTTACTCATGGGAAAGATGAAGTCTAGGCAAGTAAGGGATAAATACCTTCCCTGTGGGCAGATTTGGGAGGTAAGTATCAAACCACTACAAGACAGGCCTCTTCTGTGCTTTTCTTCCTGTTCCTTTACTCCTGTGGAACAAAAGTCCTAAGTTAGGGAGGAAGGGCAGGCGGCTATAGGCTCAGGGACCTGCTGAAGCCCTACTGCACCTACACAAACAAAAAGTCTTTGTATATTTACAGCTGAACTTCTTAAACTTTTTTCTACTTTTGACCTCTTTTGCCTGAGAAACATATATGCAACTTCAGGTGTATAAGCACATAAAATAGGCACACTAATAAAAAATTACTGATAACTCATCATAAGGAAAATTTTAAAAATAACTTGCCATTTTGAAAGATAAAAAACAAGTTTGGATACTAATGAGATGGATTACTTGTTTATCTTTACATAGAATTAAAATATAGTTGAACCATATATATATATATATATATATATATATATATATATATATATATATATATATATATTTGCAAGCAAAGAGAGATAAAGCAAAGAGATACAGTCAGAATAGGTGTGTCAGGGCATCCAGTCACTGCAAACACACTCCAAAAGCAAATGCCACTTCGTGCATCTGACTTTATGTGAATACCAGGGAAATGAACTTGGGTTGTTAGGCTTTACAGGCAAGCACCTTAACCGTTGAGCCATCTCTCCAGCCCATGGCTGAACCTTTGATTCTGCAGGATACACAGCAACTTCAATGCTTTCCAGAGATGACTAATATTTTTGATTTTATAATTGATGATGAAAATGCTGGATCTAATGAAAACTTAGTAGAAAATGCCAAAAGTCTGTTTAGAGGTGCTTCAGAAATCAGTGATATTTTTTCTTAATCCCAAGCCAAAGTTCATTTGATGATTGTGTGTGTGTGTGTGTGTGTGTGTGTGTGTGTGTGTGTGTGTGTGTGTGAAATTCAAGTCAGTAACAAATAGCAGTTTAAAAAATCATATATTCTAACACAGTGCAATCCAAATATATACTAGTTTGATACCTGCCTGCTCAACAATAAAAGGATAAAAATCTTCAAAGAAGTCTTTCAGGAATTAAACCATAATGTTTTGTGAGAACAGAAAACTGTATGTCTGGGAAAACACTACAGTTCATTACACACAAAGGTCTATTACAGAGGCATTTCAGGTATGTAGCGTGAGGGTATGAAGTACATGTGTTATACATTTGGCTACAGGGAAATTGCATGATGATCACAGAATGGATGAGAATGCAGCATGGGTGAGATCTGCTATAAACCTCAAGATCATTACACATGTGATTTTGAATTATTTCTTAGCCTTTCAGTGTTTTACTGTTGCTACTTTTTTTGTGATTCGATGCAACCCCATAGGGAATTATGGCCCACAGTTTAGGAAGCTGTGATTTATGGAGGGGGAGGGAAATATTGACTTTAGAGATCCCTAACACTGGGGGAGAAGCAAGATGGGTTGGAAAGTCTCATCCTCATCCCCACCCACACAGATCCTGCTAAGACACTGTTGAATAGAAGGTCTATTGCATACACACATGAGAACACTCAGCAGGCAGCACCTCGGGAATGACAATTAAGGGTTTTTATCTCTTGTGTGGAGGGCTAGGGGAAAGAGCCTTTCTGAAATGCCTACACAAAGGGAAGATCCAAGGCTGTTCTGCCCCATGATCTGAGGCAGCAATACAGAGCAGATTCAGTCCTTATCTCCTGATTAGATTGAATCAACTCTGCACCTTTGGCTAAGAGAAAAGACCTGCTCACTTCCAGGCACAAATGTAGAAGCTCTTTACCTCAGCTTTCACAGTTCTGAACCAGATGTCTAATTTTCAGTGCAAAATTACCAGGAGACCTGAAGCAATCAGGAAAAGCCACACATGCAAGGAGCAGAGTGAGCAGAGAGGACCCAGATTCTAGAACTGTCAGAGAATTTACAAGGACTATGATTAATCTGTTAATGGTCCTGCAGGAGAAAATGGACATACACATGAGCCGATGGGGCATCTCAGTGGGAAAGTATCAATTTTAAAGAGGAATTAAGTGAAAATGGTAGACAGTGATTTCAGTTTGTGGTTATGGCAAAATTGCTGCCTAAAGACAGTTGTGCAGTGTTTCAAAATTCATTTGAGCTATGGCTGATAGTATGCTTTTATAATTCTGTTGTATTGAAAAGACAAACAGGGTATATTGCACTGTTTAGCATGGCAGTAAAAACTTTACAGGCATATTAGAGTTTTTCTTCTCCCTGCCCTTACTCACTGACTTAAATTCATTTGTTCCAGTGAACTTGTTTCAAACTTGTACTAATTAGAGGTAATGT